>VYZQ01034443.1:671-31808 GCA_013400655.1 Mystacornis crossleyi | reverse complement strand
AAAAAAAAAAAAAAGCCTGCAAAGTTTCCAGAGATCCATTTAGGAGAGACATGGTAAGTACAGAGCCATAACATGACTGAAAATGGAGTCAGGAAAGCTAAATGCCTGACTTCCTACCTTGGGTCAGAGGTCCAAGCTCACTGAATACAGAGGGCATTTGCCCAGTCTTCATGATTTTTTGAGGACAGCCATAAATATAAAAAACTGGAGAGGGTTCAGCCTGAAAGAAAATTGTGGCAATGCACACAAGTAGAAATCGGAGCATGCAAGTTTGGGAAGAGATTCAGGAACCACAGCTGACAACGATGCACTCCAAATCACTGGCGACCTCTGATTTGGTGCAGAGACCGGACTGCAGAGAATGTTTCTCTGAAAGATGGGGGTTTCCTCTCAAGTCTCCCTTCTGGGAGGCAGGATGATGAAAGGATTCTCAGCATCAGACCATTATGACAAGGCCAAGCAGATTGTGCTGACAGTTCTTTCTACACCATGGGAGAAAAACACATCAGAAAGTGCCCCTAAACACGTCTTTGTTGAGGAGGGCTTTGTGATAAATATCTGTTTCTGAAAAATGGCTTATAACAGTGATTTTATTGTGCAACATTGTTGAAACAGAAACATTTTTCTTTGTGACAGTTTATCCAAAATAGTAGTATTGTTCTTTTTTTCCTTCTTTCTTCAACAGCTATTGGATTCCTAAGGGAGATGCAGAGATCTGGGAGCAGAAAGGAAGACAGGCATGCATACATTCTTCCCTGCATCGCTTTGAATAAAAATAAATCATATTGAAACTAGAAATTCCTATATGAGCAGTACTGAAGGACTTGCAATAAAATGTGGATCATTTTGTTTTCTTCAAATCTTGGCATGGAGATTAACTGTCCCTTTGCAGCAGCTGTACTCAGAGTTCAAAATGTTCGGCAGCCCAGCCAGTGTGAAGCAAAGCCTTTGCAGACTTTCAGTTGTAAGTGAATCAAAACGCTGCTTCTGCCCAAGGAGGCACTTTGCATGAGCAAGTGTGGCGGTCAGCCAGAGACCTTTCCCAGTGTTACACCAGTGACTGGTGAGTTCTCACAGCAATGCAAAGAAATAGCAAAAGGCAAACTGACACTAAGTAACACTGGCTCAGCCTGAATGTATCCAGAAAGAACAGCTCTCTGACAGCCTGACTCCAAAACCCACCAGCTTCACCCTCTCCAGGTTAAGCAGAAACAGGAACAGCACTGTAATAAGTTATCCAGATCTCCTAAAGCAGAGGAACATGCTGCAGCTCTGTTGAAAATTGTTAGTCCCAGCTGAAAACAGAGGCATCTGTCATCCAAACAACAGAGTTGAAGACAGCTAACTACCTCCAGCTCTTGTTCCACGCTTGCCTTGGAGACAGGAGGGTTCAGCTACAGTTCCCACAAGGAGCAAGTTGGATCAGTGCACGCTCTGACCTTTGGATGTGTCAAAGAAAGATGCATGCTCAGCTGTGTTGGACACGGTTTGACTGCTGCAGGGAACATCACAGGTTCCAAGTTTTATTAATGAGGAAAACAATATGTACTGTCAACGTTTGCTACATGAAGTTAGCATGAAAACAAAGCCCACTCCAGAGAACAAATGAAATTTACTGGATTAATTTCTTGTTCCAGCTCTCCTGATAAATAGCACTGAACTCAACACCACATTGATTAGTTGGTTCAAGACAAACACTGATCAGATTGCCTTGGCAAGTATATATAGCACTATCATCCTTGTCTATTCAGAGTAGCAAGGGTTCACTATACTTTCATTTCCCTTCCCTCTATCTTTTCCAGCCTAGACAGCTTGTCTGCACTGTTTAAAAGCCCTACAATAGATGCTTTTCCTAAGACACACTCGAAGCCCTTGCTCTAAAGAAGCAGAACCAAATGGTGCAAATGCTGCAGAGCCTTAGAAGGCCCCCATGTTTCAGTGCAGCCTGACCCAGGTCATGGTTCTCTCCTCGACATTCAGTAGGGTTTTTCCTTTATCTTGTCCACTACCTCAGATATGCACCCGAGCACAAGAGTCAGCTCTGGGTGAGAAACTGCCTTGGAGAACCACTCTGCAATAAACAGTCTCTCACGTCAAAGAAACAATGGGTGAGGAACCACTGAAGATGGGGGATTCTGGTAAGAGTCAGGCTAAAAACCACAGTACTCGATCCTTGCTATGTGTTTGTCTTCTTTGCTTCTGATCATCTCAAAACATATCAGAGAGAAAGGATGTTACACCATTTCACTCTGTGTTTTTATATGAAACAAACTTTTAGCAACTTGGTTTAGAAGTTTGTCTCCTTTAGACTTTTTCCTTTTTCTTTCTAAATGATGTACTTTTCAGTGATCCCGAGGTCTCTTTCCCTTCTTGGATCTATCTTTTGTTCGAACTGAATTATTGTTACCATAAGAAAAATATGCCCTGATAACTCATTCTTTACCCAGTTACTCAGCTTTGTTTTCCTTCCTTCTGCTGTATTACAAAGCAGTTATCATCAGAACTTAATAGAACAGTGTATGATATACAGAAGAATGCTGGTGATTTTTTCAGTTTTAATTTTTTATTTTTNCTACACTTGCAAAGTTCACCTTTCAGTTACATGCCTTATCTTGTTTTCTTTCAGAAAATGATCAAGTGTTGCTTACACATCAGGTTTTTTAGTAGGCGTGTTAAAGGACTAAAAAGTATCATTTTAGTTACATGTTGCAGCAGATGAGAAGAATGCTGGTTTCTTGTTTAAATGCAAGCTATGACTCATCCTGAGCAGAGATTAACTGAAACACATACCCACTAAATAAAAAGCACAAACAATTTTTCAGTGTGAGGATTAATGACAGATAATAACTATAAATTAACTTTAATCTTTTATAACAAACGAAGTCCCTTATATAAATGTCACTGCAATCTTTTCAAATAAAAAAACCCAAATCAAAGCCAAAAGAGGAGTAATTTAAATATTACAGCTAATGTTCGGTACCAAATCAAACAGCCCCTTAGCAGAACCAGTGGAGTGTTCTGGAGTGAAATATTTTCAAGCAGTAGAACTTAAACATTGCTTTAATATTTTAAAATACATTTTTAGTTGTTTTTTTTAATTTAAAGAGGTACACACTAAAACATCATCAGCTCTGCAATATTGAGTCAAAGTTAAATCACATATTCAAAACGAAGAAGAGCATTTCGTTTAACTACTATTCTCTTGCTACTGCTTGAAAGACACTCTGTGTAATTGTTGAATGGGTTAAACCAAAATTTAACTGAACATAAGAAGACTGCTGTTCACAGACAAGAAGGGAAAAAAACAGAGTCAGAGACCTAATAGTGGACAATTTTGAAAATTATAGTGTGTGTCAATAATGGAGATAACAGTGAGATTCAGAAGGAATAATCTCAAATAATAGGGAAAATGAGCACCTGTCAGCCACAAAGCCATTAGTATCAGGGCTTTTATATTTGCAACAGTTAAGTCTGGAGACACTGACAAACTTAACAACACAGCAAATTAAACATGGTGCTGGGGAACACAGGAAGCAATCCTCCTCACTCAGAAAACACACTGTGGAGTTTGAAAATAAATGCTTCCAATATGAAACTCGCTGCCCAAATCATTGGTAATGAACACTGCAAACACAGCAAAGGCACCACAGCATCTANTCCAGAGGCTTGTAAAACCATGTCTGAGACAGACCAGGAATAGATGCCCCAGAATGGGAAGCCCTGAAGGAAAGACCTTGCTGAGAAGGCTGATGGTTAGGAATCTTCAGCCTGGAGCAGGTGGGGACTAAGGAGAATAACTGAGACAAGAGGAGAGGAAGAGGAAGATATTACACCAAGTGAGAATAGAAAGACAAATTCTGCAGCAATCAAACGCCTTATCAGTGTTCAGGAAAAGGTGGCATAAGGGAAGCTCAGGTAATAACACTCTTTTCATGAGTGACACTTCTTGACACACTAGTCAATAGTCAGTCCTTATGGTATCCCCACCTCAGCTAATATTACTGTCCTCAGTTAAAGACAGGCAATCGAGGCAGAAACTTCCTCAGCTCACACAGACAGCTGGTACCCAGCACATCCCAACCCCATCAGTCCATGCAAGTCCTTAGCTGGACAATAAATATGTAATACTGGCTGCTAAGATCTCACCCAGACAGACTTCAAAGTTTTCCTGCCTGCCATCAGGTTAGAAGAAGATGATCACCTATCCATTCAAATTTGGCCAGTGTGATAGGATCAGGCTGTACAGGGAAAGACGGCGACAGCTCTGCTCTAAAGCTGTACTGAGTGCAAGCAGCATGTGCAGTAACAATTAGATATGCAAATAAGCATATTGAAGATTAGTGACGGTTTACTGTTGTCATGGAGAAAAAAGCACCTTCAGTTCTGGGTCAGACCCAGTGATTGCATTTTCTTTCCCTCACTGGTAAATAGAACTGGAGAGAGCACTGGAAAACCCAGGAACCAACACTACTCAACACAGCTCAACCTGGGACTAGAGAGGCTGAAGCTCAGGGAGCAACATAATCCAAATAAAAAACCCTCCCTGCATCAACCCAGAGAGACAAGACCATGGCAACTCTGTAGATACCAGGAGGTAGAAGCACAGGCTGGAAGAAAACACCCACACCATGCAAAGGCCAAGTTGCTTCCCAGCACTGCTGCTGCCAGGGGGAGGTAGATGTGGGGGAAACTGGGTGCAACACAATTCATGAGGTACTCAGCTCCAATTCCCTTGAAGCCATATGGGAAGATCTTGTCTGAATGAAAATACACACTTGGCTCAAAGCCTCTGTGTGTCTTTGGCCATCCTCACAGTCCTCCCATCCCTTGTTAAATGATGGCTGGTAAGAGAGAAGAGGAGGCAATCAGCCTGTTTAGACTCAGCTTTCCTTCCCACCCTGGGGGTTTCTTCATAGGGGCAGCTGGCCAGAGCACCGCCTTTGTTACAGCAGCCACAAAAAACACAGACACCCACCCTCAGCCCCCCTAAAATCCCACGGAAGAGCCAAGATAAGTTTATAATGGAAACCCTGACACAACCTTAACGATAGCATCCTGAATGGAAGGCGATAATCTGATCTGTGTGTGAACTAGCTCCCCTTCTCTCAATGGTATTTATCTTACTTTAACTCCTGTTACAAAAAGGTTGAGTCATACAGCAGAGCCAGCCAAGTAACAAAACTGCAGGGCTTGCTGAAACGTCAGATCCAAGGATAAACAGGCGCAATCCTAGAATAGGTTAGAAGAGTCTCCGCAGGAGTGCTGGTAGCCAGACCTCCGAGCCTCTGGACAATGGTATTTTCTTCTGTGCTACAGAGACTATCACAGCCCACTGCAGGGTGGGGGAGAGGGTGCAGAGCACAGGGCTCTGCCTTTCGGTTCACGGTAACACATAGTACCCAGGGCCCAAGAAACCTGATCCCGTAGCAACCTCATGTATGGAAAGTGCCCCAATCAGATTTCACTGTGTCAGGAGAAGAACAGTATTTACTCTGCATACAGATTAGTCACAAAACTGGGTCACTTCTTGCCTTTTCAGAGAGAGAGGAAAAAAACCAACCAAAAACAAAGCTTCTTTTTCAGATCTTTTTCTGTCTTCCCCCCAGCTTTTAAAAAGACGTGATGCAGTGTGGTCACTCACAGCTGTCTAAGCTGATCAAACAGCACCTGCATGGGTAAGGGCAGAGCACATTACACTCACCAGGTTTGCATTTCTTAGAATTCAGCTCATTAGCTACTTACCGGTTCTTTTCTAGTTCATTGTGCGTAGACCTGGAAGATAAAAAAAAATTTGGATTAGCCACCTTTGACCTCTGAACACCAAAGTTCAGCTGCTGCAAGCTGTATGCATCCCCAGTGGCACATCACAGTGGAAAGCCAACCAACTACATATATTAAAATCTATAACCTCATCCTCCTTGCTGACAAGTTCCTTCCCTCTAGTGCAAAAGCTGGTACTCTTACTGCTAAAGAAAATGTTCCGTAGCGACTTAAATGCATACAAAATCCCAAAGAGAGGTGATGATTAGAACAGGGGATCAGAGTCTGTCACTTCCAGATTCCTTCTGGCTCTGCCACCAACTCACTACAGGACTGAAGTTATGTTTCTTTGAGCTTCAGTTTCTTCATTCACCCTGTAAAAATATTGGTATCGTCTGCTAACACAGGAGCTCGTGGAGCAACAATTTGTGCACATCAAATACATGGGAACCTTCCAGCAGAACTGGCTCTGTAGGGACAGCCCCCAGAGCCCTTCAGCTGTCACATGCCAGACTTAGCCAACTTAGCAGAAGACATGGCCAGCACCTGGGCACAAAATGGGATGGCCAGTGCTGCCATGCTTGCAAACATCAGTGGCACCGTGTAGCACATTTAGGATGTCTGGAAACCCCTTGGGGATGGGAACAGCACTGCCACAACACCAGCATGCAGTGAAATGACCCACAAAGTGGCACTGTGACACTCAACAAAGGAAGGGTTTTGTCTTTATACCTGCCCACCATACCAAGCACGCTGACAGCATTCCTTAATTTAGAGCTTTGCAGCTTGAAAATGAAAACAACTAGAAACAAAAGGGAAACAGGCAAATTCATTCTCCTTGCCTCTGTGATGACAGAATGAGTGGCAAAAAAAGTTTAAATCCATTCAGGATTTCTAATCTAACCCAGGTAAGGTTGTTGAGGATTATTTAAAAGGATAGCCATTTGTCCAACATTTCTCTTTAACAGAAGGTCACCTTAAAATAAGAGTAAAAAGAACCCAAGAGCTTAATAAAAAGGATCTATTTTCTCTAATTTGGCATCACATTTCTTCCGGAGCTCTGAGAAGATTATCCTCTATCCCCCATCTGGAGAATCCCACAGAGATTTCTACAATTAGGGAACTGAATGGAGGATGTGCTCCAAGGGAAACCCTGTCATAATTAAATGCTTCTCCAAAAAAAGGAAGGAGGAGTGCCTAACAGGTGTTAGAACCTCATTGAAAACGATGAATAAACCGTGGATGTCTGCAAAAAACAAGGTAAAGGAGTCTTAGCTGATCGTGGCTGACAGCAGAGGAAAAGTAAAATGTTACCCTATACCTGTGCAAGCCACCCTGCTCAGCAGGACACAGGATACCCTAAAGGCAAGGCACACTATAGTTAAACTCTTCATGCTGAGGAAACTCCCAAATTCCCTCCCAAAAGTAGTGGATGTCTTCATTCTGGTTCCCAGATATCAGAAACACGAACATAATATTTAGTCCAGAAAACCTCCCAAATCAAACCCACATGACCGCAGAGTCTAAACTGGCAAAATCCATTTGTCCAGGCAACCTGGATCCAAATTAACCCATCAGAACTGAGCTGAGGCCCTTTAAAACCACTGCCTGTATGTAGTTTGAAATGTGCTTATTTCTCTTATTTACTGTATGTTCCTGCAGGAGACTGTGCACTCTTCTTGGCTATGACATTAGCAGTTAGAAGGCCAAAGATATGCAATGGCTTGAATTCCTATATTATATCGAGCCAATTACCAAGGCCAGCACTGAAAGAACAAAGTTTGGCCCACTGCTGTGAACAAAATTAAAACAGCAGGTTCTCCTTACTCCTCTCACACAGGAGACTCTTTATTACCTATCTGCCTTCTGATGAACAAGACAACTGAGAGAGGTCACAGGCTTTTCACCAAGCCAGGAAATATACGCTGTGACTTTTAACCATGTCTGTGGCAAGGAAAAAAAAAGCAACCTCCCCCAACACCTTCCCACTGAAGCTGAATGCAAACGAAAGAATTTCAGCAGCACTGAATGAATTCTGCAGGGAGGCTTCTTCTCATACCTGCCTATGTTTTGCTTACTCTCACTGGGAACCATTTGGAAAAGCTTTAATTTTTTATTTCACCTGAATTTAGGAAAAAAGGCCAGCACTGCTCCCCACTATTACCATTCACAAACTCTTATTTTCTGCGACAGTTTCCTTTTGCTCGGACAACACATAAAAGAAAAAACCGTCTCTCTTTTGTTCAGAATTCAATTCATTTTCTATAGCTTCTAATCTAAAGATTGGTTTTTACTCCTCATCTTTGGGCTGCACATGTTACTAAGGTTTATTTGGCGTTAAACAAGGACAGTGCTGTCAGTGAAGTGGAAAAAAGTGGAGGAACCTCTACTGATACAATTCAGAAAAAGAAGCCTTTTAAATAGGTACAGAAACAAATGTAACTGGATCTCTTTAAGTGAGCCCATCTTATCAACTGAGAACTCAGAGACTATCAGCAGACTGAAATCAAGGCCTCATCCTTGCGCACCATCACCAGCTTTTTGATGGGTACAGGATGAACACCACAGCTGTAAACTATTGCCAAAACTCGGGGAACACTCTGGATTTACAACAGCAAGTAAGCAGTGTGCTCAGTGTGCTGCTGCTGACTGTCAGCCACAGCCTGTCACCCAGTGAAACAAGGACACTGCTGTCGCCCACGGACCACAAACCGGGGAAATTCACATCCCTGCTGTCAGGTGGACAGGGCAAGCAGAACCTGCAAAGCTGAAACCAGAGCCAGGCAGGTATGGACATGTTCAGAGGGGAAAACAAAAAGCCCAAGCACATGTACTGGCACTGCTCAAAATGCCAGCTGTAATTTAAAAGTAGCTCAAGCACAAACCGTCTGCAGGGTCCTCATTTAAAAGTCAGGTTTCTATAGCAGTCAGTTCTTTACCAATCAATTTAAAACACCCAAACTGATAACTACTCCTAAAAACTGAAGAAATGTTATTAATGAGGAGAATCCTGCTCACTACATTTTGAAAACAGCTTGGAAAAAGATCAAGAATGAGTTTTAAAAGCTTAACATAAAGGAGCCAAGCAAACAACACCAAAAATAGCAGAGCAGTCCCTGTCAAGATTTTAGGCATCAAAAAGTTGAAAGAGGACAAACTCAAGTTTATCCCAATTTACCCCAGATACCTGAAACTGAATACAAAACAGGAAGAAAGAGGGAAGCAGCAATTGTCAGTCATTCTAATTTAAGGTCAGATGTAACAACTTTTTTTGTGCCAGTTACAGTGATTCTGCCTGCAACCTTGCTATCCAACATAGCAACAAGGTGTTGCCTAAACATTAAACTACATTGAAGTCCTTCAGCAAATGAGAATCTGCAAGTAATTTGCCGCTCTACCCCATTTTCTCTATTTAAATAAAATCTTCTACCATGGCAGAGGCAGCCAAACTTCACCCAAGCACAGATTAAGGCAAGACGACTAACTTCATCAGGGAGGAACAAGCTCGAAAGAGCACCGAATTCATTTGTCATTGGGGTTTTTACTGTAATTAAAATCACAAAGCTGCCACATGACATTAAACACAGCTGACCTTTCTGGTTTTACACATTTATTATTGATAAACAGGCCAATACATGCACTTGCAGAATATCTGCCTTTTGGTTTGGGTTCTCAGTGAGGTAACTATTTCCTGCTGGGGAAAAAAAAGCAGTCGAGAGCCCTTGTCCTATGCAATACACTGATGGCATTTAGACCCAAGGATCCTGTCATCTCTTGAACCTGATCACCTTCCTGCCTGTGTTTGGCATCAGCTCCTGGCTCCAGCAAAGTCCAGGACTCCAAGAGCTCCATCTCCACCACAACAGATATACTGTTGTCTCAGGAGGTGCTGCTGGCCATAAGGGGCCTCTTACAGTACATCCTTAATGCCTACACAGACCCAGTGCTTCTCCTCCAAACTGACTCACCCCACTCAGCTTTATCAAGAGTTTAATAAGGAAATAAATATCCCAACATCTTGTGAAAATTAGGGTACAGTTACCTGAATCATGTTTAGCAAAACAAGAACAACCATCTGCAGACCAGGCCAACTGCTTTCTGTCTTCAGTCAGGTTCAGCTACTTCTCCTGCTTATACATCATCACACCACATACAAGCTCATTGTTCTTCATTTTATAGACCCTTCCCACCTTCTGGCTCGGCTGACACCCATTCACTGGGCCACTAAATTCCCCTGCAGGAAATGCTGCCTTCTGTTCCCCAAGCCAAGAACAACCAATCCTTCTGAAACCAGTGAACTACATTACTGCTCTCTTTTATGCAAGTTCTTCCTCAAAAATGACAAAACAAAATCATGGAAAAGAAGGGTGATCAACAGCTTTTTTACATTTTAAATCCATCTGTGTCCACAAAACAGAACGTACTGGCTGAAGAATGTTCAGCGCCAGTGTTTGCCAGGGTCTCAAGTGGATCAACACCATAGTAGCCTATGAAGCCAATGCAGAAGCCAGCCTGGGAAGCCCACAAAGATCCTTCACCAGCAGCAGCACGCGAGGCTTCCAGCCCAATGGCAGGATAAATGATGGCTGCACAAGAGTGAACTCTTCCTGCCCAGATACAGCTGCTCAAGGGTTGTTTTTAAGTGAGTTGTGAGCCCACTTTACCTCTGCAAGGCCCAGAAGTCTGGTCCTCAGAGAACTGCAATGGAGCCTTGGGAACATAGCAACTTATGGTACTCAACACTGCCATGAGCTCCACAGTGAGGAGGAGCAGGATGCAGCTGAACAGAAGATGGCACAGCCAGAGCAGGAGTCCTGCGGCGGCCATCCTTATGCCCTTTGCAAGGAGCAGCCTCAAGTCTAACAAGACCATGACCTCAGCCTTGCATATCAGCAAATCTAACAAAACATTTCCTCCCAAGCCATATCAGAAACAAAAATTATCTTAAGCCATTACTGCCTCATGATCCCCTACACAGTCTGGGCTTGAGGTCCAGAGCAAATTCTTCTCCACAAGGAGCTGAAGTGAGGGGACAGAACAGACTGTTTCACCTTCTCACTGACGTCAATGGAGATGCAGCAGATTAACCTGGCCCCAAACTCTGGCTAGTTTTTCTGTCGTTCTTAGATGGACATGGTATCAGATTCCTCCTAAGGCTCCGATCAAAGCTGTTTTCCCAGGATCAAGCCAGACCCTTTCCAAAGTTCACATTCTCCATCTCCAACAGAGAAGGGAATGCAGCCATACTGGCATCTGTTCATGTTTGTTCATCTTTGGAAAAGGAGAAATGGCCCCACAGTCTGTTTTCAGCTCAAAGAGCGGAAGAGAGCTCTTCCACGTGGTTCACAACTGTAGAAAGTCACCTACCTCTGAGTTTCTACACAGTATTGTGAAAGTCTCCTGTGAGACTCAGTCAAAACAACTTTTAAAAGTATACTGCATGCTTCCCTTCAAGAAGTAAATATATTTAAAGTCACCTACAGTAGTTACACAGCCCCTCTCAGTTTGGTGCCTGCTCCCCATAATCATTATTTCTGTTTGCAACATTTCAGAATTAACTCTTCCATAATACTTTTATGCAGGGGGACAACACCAACACACAAATTATAAATAATTTCCCCAAGGTCACACAAGAAACCTGTGGCAGAGCAGGGTACTCAGTATGGGTTCCCTGAACCCCAGGATAAGGTAGCTGTTCTCAGGCATCCCAGAGACAGCTAACAAGAACATTCAAGCCATCTGATTTTTGGGTCAAATACCCCGAAAATATCATGTAATTATTGTGAAGGGTAAGTGGGAAAGTGAGAAAAAAGCCCACAACCAACAATAACCCAAACCTAAACCAGCCTTGCTATCTTGCCCACTGTCTGCCAAGTGGGCTAACTCGACTCTGAAACACCACTGCACAAAGTGCCAGACAATAATCTAAAATGGGAGCCAGAAACAAAGCAATATTAATTTACTGATAAAACTCAAACAACAGACATATCATACATAACCTTCAGTTGGGGAAGCAACACTGTTCTGTTGGTGCTTGTTCTGCTCTTTCAGCACATGGGAGAAAACAGCAGGAAGACAGCTCCTCCTTGCTGAGCACCACGAGTTTATCCCAGCTCCAGAGCTGAGCTCCCCCAAACTAGACCAACATCCTAATAAGCAGCACAAGGTGGCACTCTACAGGGAAAGGTTTTCCAAGCCAGGCAAAATAACAGCAGGAATGTTGTTTGCATTCAGTGCTGCAGTCTGAGGCCAGCAAAGAAGTCCCCAGCTGGCTTTCCTCCCCACTGTGCAGGCTGGGAGCAAGTGTGCTGGTGTGGGCTCTCTCCTGCACCACCTGAGACCCTACATGCTAGTCCCAGCCCCAAGTACTAGGGGAAAACTGTCCTCATGCAGGCCCTGCATGGCCAAGAGGAACTGGGTTTGCTGAACAAGCAGCTATTCAATATTTTGTTTTCTCCTCATTGTTCAACGCGTGGCCTCAAGCCAAGCGCTGCTCTGAATACAGAACTGGTGCTTTCCTTACAGGCTTTTCGACAGGCTCACCAAGAGCAGTGGCTGGGCAGTTTACAAGCACATTTATTGTCAAGCATCCTCACTTTCCAAACTGGAAGCTGAGAAACAGGGAAATCAGAATTGCATCTTCATGTCCGTCTGAGCAGCTCCGTGAAGACCCCCAAGGACCTGGTTTTCTGGGTTGCTTTACACGTTCTAAACACAAGTCCTGCTGGTGCCCCCTGTGGCTCTGCACCACCAGCACTTCCACAGCCCAGATCCCAGGTTTGTATCTGGGAAAAAATCAGTGTGAGGAATAGACAGTTTGGGATCTCCCATAACAAGCTGGCCTGAAAGGGACTTTGCTGACTGGACACTGGGCAGCTGACAGCAGCCAAGAGTGAAGCAAGTTCTCCAGTGTGGTATTCATTGCTCCATTTGTCTGCCTTCTAACTTCTGCTGCAAGTGAGCCAAACTCCTACAGAAACCACTTCCTTCTCTTCCCAGCCCACAGTTAACCACGTCAGAAAGGGCTGGTACACACAGATCAGAGACAAAAGCTGATGTAAGGTACGTGGTAAAGTACCTTAGCCATTTCAGTAGAGAAACCGTAGTCCATCTCCCTTGGACATGCAGCAGACGACATGTTCTGTAACAATTTAGAACTTGGACAATTCAGGTAGAGTCTCACATGCCAGGAAAAAGCGTATTTTTTGCCTTCACCAAGGCATGATTCCCGTCTGTGAGCCACGATGCAAGGGAGTTTGAACTTCTTGTAAACAGATTCTTGCCTTTCTTTTTTAACACATTGACAAAACCGTGTATCTCATGATCTGGTGAAGAAAAATGTCACCACGGCACCTCCAAGCTCTCCCATGAACAAGGAAGAGCATGACAAAGAATGAGGACAGAAAAATACAAACACTTCTCTATGTGGTCCCTGTCCTTCTGACTTCCAGCAGGATATGTGACTCTCACTACATGGTCAGGGACTTGGCCCCTTCTAAGGCCACATCACAAACAGTATCCCAGTTGCCGGTACCTGCATTGCAGTGGTTCACAGAAAATGAATAAAGACACAGGAGGAAATTTTTAAATCTACCTAGAAAACTTGGGATCTTAAGTCTCATCTTCTTTCAGTTACAAGTTCCAAAACATCTATACTGCTTCCAGAAAACGGGACTAGAAAAGTATGTGCATTACCCCAACGTACAGATGGTGGGAACCATATAATGTGCAGGTGGTAGGACCCATGTAGGTCTTTTGACGTGCCCAGATCGTGCAGCCTTTCGGCAGCAGACTCAGGAAATGATCCAAGGGCGCAGCATGCCAGCCCCTTGCCCTATACCGTGCTTCTTCCCACACATAACATTACCCTTTTGAGGAAGATGGTCATTTCCAGAAATAGCCTAGGCAGTGTCCTCTGCAGTGCAGCAGTCTGTTTGGGGAACATGTACTTCTCTGCAAACACGCATCTTCTGCCCTCAAGAAACTGCCTTCAGATGCACCGGGGAAAATGAGGCTTTTTGAGTAAACACCACCTGACTGAACTGCACTTTGTTTGAAATGAAACTGATGGCATTTGTATGGCTGTGGGCCAGGCCAGACTTCCCTCACTTCTATTTAGACTTGTTAGTTATCTCTCATGTTACAACTATACTGCTGCAATACTGTGCCTGGAGATGAAGGCAGGGGAAATATACTTGAAAAGACGAAAATACGTTAACACTACTGTTAGCGACACGTTGTACTAGGGAAACTGAGGCATAAGGACTCCACAGGCTGTAAGAAAATCAGGAAGAGAACCCAGATGTCCTTATGTCTGGGACTGTATTCTGTCAACAGGGACACACTCACCCAGCATTTGGGAGATCCATGGAAAAGAAAGGCTGAGAAAAATGGAAGAGCTTTGATTTCTTCTGTTCTTACAGTTCTGGCTCACAAGCAGCACCAGCTAACATGAAGGCTGCAAGGTGGCTACCTCCCACAGCTCCCAGATGGCCAGGCTGCTTGTGAAGCAGTTCATGAACTGTTGCACTTTGTAGCCTCACAGCTAAAGGCAAACCAGAACTGGCGCCATGTTACTTTACCATGCCTGTACACTGCTTTAGCGCTATCCGAAAATGGGCAACACCACTGGAGTAGCAGTCCCAACAGCAACCCCAGTGTCATCTGTCCTTTCCCACAACTTCTCCCTTCTTGACGATGTAACAGATGGTAGGAGATAAATTAGAAGCTTTCAGAAAATAATCGACTATTTTATGGAGAGGAACTTTAATCAAAACTGAGGCAAAAGAATTGCTCTCAGTCCACATGCCTGCTTGTCACAGAGCAAGCAGCAAAGCATAAACAAGTAATTAAGATAATGTTGGAAATCATCTAAGGCTACTTCAAACTGGATTCATAAAGCAACAGAACTGAAGTGAAATCACTTTCATATCAGAGAATGAAGGGACTGAAAGTACAGTAGGGAACACAGAAAAGAGAGATGGGAGTATATCCAGCAAGATGGAAAAAGCAGGCCTGTTCTCTCTGAGCTGATCAACAAGGCAGTGTCTCAAAGAGAAGAGATCCTGGCAAAGGCCAGCCAAGTGCACAGCCCCAGAGACCCACAGCCTCTGATCAAGAGAGCCCAAAATAAGTCAACAAAAACAAATCCTATCTTTGTTGGTTCAAAGAAGGTAGGGAGTAAGAGCCAACACTCTCAGGAGGAGAACAAATAGCAGCCAGTCTTTGAATTTGGGCAGAAGTTTGTCAGGAGGGATCAGGAGATGATGAACAGCAGGAACTCCAACAAGCAAGACAATTAACTCAGCAGCAGGACATTGACCAGTCTGTTTGGGTCAGAAATAGAAATGGATTTGAAAGCGCAATCAGCAGCAAGAAAGGAAAAAGTCAGTCTTACCTACAAACAGAGGAGCAGATGGAAACAACACTACAGGTGACAACCAATTCACTGCTGATCACAGCACCAGGTCAGGTTAAACAAAAGCATGAAGGATAAATCCCTGCATGTGTTGTGGATGAAGCGTTACACAGAGAAGATATAAAAAGGGTACAAATGTGCTGAGATGGGAAAAAAACCAAAAATCCCAAAACAACTGACAAAGAAGGAATACGACTTAAACCAGAGAACTGCCTGTACACTGAATACAATGGGAAGAGAAAACACGAGAATTGTGGGAACAGTTGACCAGGTTTGGCCCAAATATCCTCCACACCATCCCAGGACACCAAATTTCTCTAGGGGCTGGGTCTAATAAGCTTCACATTTCAAAAGAACATAAGAACCATGAGAACATAAGAACCAAAACCTGAAGTTTCCTGTCATCACACCAGCACTATGACCAGTGATGCAAATCAACCCATGGCAGCTGCAGCACAGCTCTAACTGGGCAGCGCTGCAACAAGAACAGCATGAGCCCTGACTAACTCCCACTGCTGCAAAACAGCACACTCCTGTAGAGGATTCCCCCAAATCTAGGAGGACAAAGGGATCATGAGCCTTCAGCCACAGATAGTGACACTTCACAGCAGACAGATGCTGCAGCAGAGAATTACAGCTCAGTTGCAGAAAACATCAATAACTGGACCTACTTCTAGTTTACACAAAGGCCTCTTTGCACAACTTGGATAGTCTAAAGAGAACAGAAATGACATTTTACAACTACTGGAGGTATAAAGCATAAATTGAGCCCAGAATTGTGGGTTTCTGCATAGACTCCCTGCCGCCCAGATATCCCTATGCAGGGCTATATTGCTAACACACAAAGGAAAACAGGAACTGCAACTCTGCAGGATCTTCTCCCTTGGAGGGTTATAAAATAAACAGGGTGACAAAGAGGAACACAGTGGGTTCCCCCATGGAAATTGCTACATCAGCTCTTGCACTTTTGGAGGCCTCATTCCTCACCAGGGACTGGGTTTTATGCTTCTCATGCCATTTGCTGGGTTCACCCCACTTTCTGTGTTTTCCCTGGTAACCTGCCAGTTGTACTGCAAAGCCAAGCACCACTGAGAAGACATTGTATACAAAACCTCACCTACATGGGATACTTCTTCATTTTCCAAATCGTGGCAGGATCTCACACAATGTAGTACTTGCAGATTCAGAACTCCAGCATCACTAGGAGTTGCTTATCTACACTTGCAGATTGCACTGGGGCAAATTACATCGAATGGGCAGAAGGGATGTACTGAGGCTGAACAGTTATGTGAGTACAGTCCTGCCTGCCAGCCTGCTCTGAGCACCTGTATGCCAGCACAAACCTAAAAAGACAGTGGGATTTGAATGTGGGGTGATTTGCCTCTTGTGCGTGGACCATCAATCCAGTTTCCCAGCACAACACTTATACTGTCATTATGCTTCCTAAAAAAGAAATCATGCACATACCTCACTATACTGAATACTGCTGGCCAGTCTCCCTCAACATCTCTAAGAGGAAAGCAATCCTTAACAGCTCAGCTTTGTCCAGCTTCCCTTTCTTGAAAAATTAACCAGCATATTCAGATGTACCCTCTACTGGGAGGCAAGATCCTGTCTCCAAGTACTTCTAGACAAAGTTTCAACAGCAAGATGAAGATTCCAGATACTAATCACACTGTTTGTACATTATCAAAATGAAGCATGACTCAAAACATGGCACAGCAGATCTCACACATTTTCTGTTTTACACAGGTGGATTTGTACTCTATGAAGCAAAGCCGGGTCCTGAGCCATGAACAGAGCTTCACTACAAGGCACTATAAGGCTTGAGGCAGAAAGCAGCCGCTATTCCCCCCATATTACACAAGGGCCAGATTCCAACACACCTACACACAGCGAGTCAAAACTCAACTCCCACTAGCTGTGGAGTGAGGTGTGATCCAGTGCAACAGGATTAAAAAAAATCCAACCAAAAAACTCACAAGAAAATAAACTAAGTATCATCCCGAAACAAGTAACAACTGATAGAGCCAAGGAAGCAGGAAAGCTGTAGACAGAAAGTCTCCAAGACCAGTTCTTTGGGACATGAAATCAGGGCTAGGGGCTTTGTGCAGAAAAGCAGATCAACACAAGCTGACACAGCAATTTGCTCTTTCAGGAATTCCTTACACAAGACAGGCAAACCACTCAGCCACCTGCACATCCTCTCCACTAATAAAATTATAATTGCAGCACTGTCCTAACTCCAGAGACTCCAAGAAGGACTGAAAATTGCCAGGCACTCAGTCAGCAGCACGATGTGGGGGGCGGAGGGAGGAAACCTCCTTTGACAGAAAAGATATAATACATTAAAACTGTGCAGTGTTCACCAACCCCTCTACTCCTCCCCTGCACAGCGAGGTACAGCTGCACAGCACTGCTGCTGTGGTAAATCAGCTTTCTTGTGCACCAGACACCCAAGGCTGACTTGCAGCTACATTTGCAGCCACATCCTTTCAGCTTCTGCACCCGTGTTTGTGAATCTATGCCACATGAAGCCATCACCTACGGCACATGAGGTACCTAATGCACACCTATGTACCCAGCCCTCAGTCCTCGCTCTGGGACACTGTGAGCAAATCAAACTTAAAGCCAAGCATACCTGAGAGTTTCAGCAGTACAGTCCCCACACCTTACCCTCAAAAAAGTTTCAAAGGATATGAGATGAAAGCCTACAGAGAAGATTCAGCACAAAACCAAGTGATGGGATTTAGAAGCATGGAAAAAAGTTTAATATGGGTAGAGGAGAGTGCAACGACACAGAAAATGAGGAGCTGCACTAGTAGAACAGCCAGAAGGGCAAAGAAACCCAGCCACCCAGATTTCCAAGACAACATGTCCAAAATGCCTCACCATACTCATCACAGCTGCTGACTCCAAGCTCTGCAAGCAACCTGCTACCAGACTGTAGGTGCCTGAAACGCCCTTGGGAGGCAGCCTCAGACACAAGGGAGGAAAATGGGAAGAGAGGAAAATGAAAGGAAAAAGAAAATGGACAGAGATCAAACCCTCCCCCATGGAACTGAGCAATAGATTCTTTGCGAGCTCTTAACAATATGGGCCTCCTGGGAGAGCTGAGGGCTCCCAGTGCTGCTGGGAGGATGCTTGGTATTTCCCCAGGATTACACCAAAAAACAACAGGCTTTCTACATGCCTGAGAGCCTAAATAGAAACAAAACACCAATGACAATTTAATATTGTAACGTAATTTCAGATTTCGTTATAAATCTTAACTTCATTAAATTGATGGTATTATTGGGGGAAAAAATAATTTAGCAACCCTACTGTTTATTTTATTTCTTGCTGACACAATGATTTAAATTGATTAAAAAGTCTTCTCAATTATTTTCCAAAATGTATAAATATTAAACTAAGCTAATCCAAACTAACTATAATGAACCTTTCAAATAATTGGGTCTATTAGAACTGCACATGTAGAGTCCATGAGAGCAGTTTCCAGTGACACTGAGTGCAAGCTAATGTACCCACAGAACTGCACTCCTAACGCAGACTACTTCATTTCTCTAGCACATTTTTAGAACCTAGGTTCTGCCCCAGAAACATCTTCAGAAGAAAGTAACATTAAATAAGTGATACTACATGCTGTAACAAACATCTGCTCATTTTTCATCACATTCGAAAAACCAGAAGACACTTTTGTCAAGAGCAAATTTAAAGAGGCAATATTCAATTCAAATGTTGGCTAACTGTTTTGCTTGGGTTTTTGCTTTTATCTATGTGTTAAGTAGGATTTGTTAAAAAAAAGTTTCCCTTGTCTATTATAAACACCAGGTTGCAATGACTGTGATTCTCCACTTATTTTCTGCAGGTGGGTAATTTTCCATACTGTAATATCCCCAACTAAAGTAAAACTGTATTTTTAAGCATATTCATGTTTTAACTCAAAGTCACTAGGTCTTTCAAATTATCTACACAAAACACTGCACATTCATGTAGATAATGATTGCAGAGGGAAGCCCTCTGCAGCAATCTCCATGCTGTTGGTTGCACAACTGAGACAAGCAAAGGAAAAGAGAACCTGAGCCACAACATCCTTCTTTAAAATTACATCACATGAATTGGAAATCATGAAGCAATGTTTTCCCCCTTATCTGCACACCCCTGTTAGGGGTAGAATTATTTTGCTGGGACTGTGAGACCACCATAGTTCTGTAAGAATAAGATTTGCTTCACCACTGCTATCCAGAGCTGGGCTGTCTGCTCCTCAGAACTTTCTGGGTGTTTGTGCAATGACAGCTCAGAGCCTGTTGGGAGGAAATAGCTGTCATGTCTGGGCTACAAATGCTGAAGGAAATACTTGGATTTAAACTATCAATCAAACAAGCAACTAGGCTTCGTAAATACTCTGCACCACAAAATCATGGATTATTTGGTTCAATAAAGATCATCAATGATGTACGCGTGTCAATTTGTAAAAGTGTATGAATTAAAAAAAAAAAGAAAACATCGGCATTTTGCTAAGGTGGCTTGAGAGACACTTATAGGAGGCTGTTAAATTACAAGATCTGCAGGAGATCTAAATGCATAATTTCTCTACACTAATTAAACATTTTGAAACAAAAGCAATCTAAGAAAATCTCTTGTCCACACATGAAATGTAAGTTTTGTTTCTCATCAAGGACTTGATATTTAATTCAAAGTTCATTCCAGCTCCACCAGACAGAACTTACTGAATTGCCCCTTTGATTTTAACAGGAAGAGATGATACAGAGCCTTACTTAAACAAGGCTGATGCTATACTCAGCATCACACAATAGACACTGCAGTGAATTTGGAGGCACCCTAAACTTCACAGTTGTCACTTCCCAGCACTTCAGCCATCTGGAAGGCCTGCCATCTCCTACAGCAAGCGCAAGCTGCTACGACTTGTGCTAAAAGAAACTTCCATTTCCAACTGTGCATGTAAAGCCCGAGCCCCTCAAAAGACCCACTCTGGTCTCTGCCTGGAGCAGACCTGACACTGGTCACTCCCTCAGGCTGAAACTACCACAGGAGGCAACACTCTGGGTAACAACGCTCTCACCCTAAAGATTCAATTTGGCCTCAGTACTCCTTATATAAAGAAGGTTTTAAGTAAGACTAGAAGGCACTTTTTCTGCTTCTCTGTTGTCTTTCCCCCCACATGAACATATTCAGCCTGTCAGGCTCAAAGGTCCAGTGGGCTGGTGTCAGCACAGAGCTGCCCTGGGAGAGCTGTGCCTGGGGCTCTGTGCTGGTGGGGCCTGCTGAGCACCCCAGCCCCAGGGACAGGGAGTGCTCTGTATCCCTCTCCAGCCTACAGGCTGTTGGATTCAGTGCTAAGGAGTTCCTGAGGGGGATGTGCTTCCAGCCCTCCTCTGGAGAAGGGCAGGTTGCCATGACAAAGGCCTTTGAGACAAAGAGGTGTGGGATGGAAAAATAGTATGTGGGAAACCTAGAGGGAAAAATACCGACCTCAATTCAGCATTTGCCATCATTTTCCAACACAAAGTCACAGGACTGGGGGTTTTTGGTTCATGATAAACAGTAAAGAGCTACAACTGCCCTCAAATTAGGAGAGGTTGGATGAAGTAGGGAAGCAAATACAAACATTCAGCATACAAACAGATCAAGATATGCTGATCCTGATGAAGAAAACTTCCCCATAGCAAGGTGTCCTAACATTGCTTCAAACAACCTTTATTATCAAATGCTGCCAAAGCAGAATCACTGCAAGCAAAGGCACCTTTCCCTTAGGCCTTTCCAGGTCCTTCCCAAAGGCCTTAAGAGAGCCTTAATCACCTGAGCCACCTGCCACCATTTTATGGATTGCACAGGCCTTGCTGCAGTAAAAGCAAGCTTGCAAATGCCTTTTCAAAGGCATACTTTACGTTTCTAAAGTATCTCTCTCTCTATCAACAAGATCTGAACAAATCTACAGAAGGTAGCAAACAAAAATAAAAAGAACAGGAATGAGAGGGAAGAGGCAGACACAACTACAGCACCAGGTGATAGGCTTAATCCTGTTGTCTCTACTAGATTTAAGAAACAAAGAAACATGGCATTGTATAATAAGAAAAGCGTCAAAAACATAGAGTTCTACAATTACCAAGCTATCAAAAGCTGGGAAATCCCACTGCCCTGAAAGGCAGCTTCATCTTCCTGAACTGAATTTCTAACATGTTGTACATTACAGTCAGTCATCTCCCTCTCTCCCATTTGTTGTACGGGATCCATTTCAAAACATTTCCTTGCTTCGAATCATGCCTGTCATTGCAATCCCAAAGCACCCAGGCTGCACATGCACTATCCCTTAAAAGCAGTGATTTCTGGGTTGGAAAGACATCAGCTGTATATAATGGGAATAGCTATTGCCTACCTCCTCCCTAAACCTTATGAACAGATCTCCCTATTCCCCTTCCCTCTGCAGCATCTGAGCCTTGGCATGATGTCAGCTGGCAGGGCCAGTTCAGATTCAGGTCCCCTGTGTCCCCTCTGCTTCCAGTGCTATGGATCCAGAATGGACGCTGCACTTGTGTGCCCCAGCTCTGAATCCCTCTAGCACTTCAGACTCTTCCCATGTTCCCCAGAGAGCAAGTTCCTCTCCACTGCCTCCAGCTTTCTTCTGCAGCTTCACCTCCCCTCCTGCCCCTGTGCTGTCCTGCCCATATCATACCTGGTGGCAATACTGGCAATGCTGCCACTGCTGCTGTATTTCCGTGCCCGGCTCAGCCTCCGCGAGGGCTTTGGGTCTTGCAGTCCAGGGCTTGGAACTGAGGGGAAGGTCGAGGCATAGCCATGTTCGCACTCTGCAAGAGAATCAACAGGCAAAGTATTAAAACAAAAACAAGAAGGAAAAAAAAGGGGGAAAAAAAGAAAAAAAAAGGGAGGAAAAAAGTAAAAGAAAGAAGGAGAAAAAAAAGAAAGAAGTCAGCAGGCAGGCCTCACCACTAACCCGTCGGCCTAGCTGGGGACGCCCTTAACCACAACAGCTCAGGGAAACAACTGAGGATATATTCACAGGGAAGTGGACTGGGAGTCGGAGAAAAGGGAGGAGGGGAAGTATAAAGTCTCTGCCAACCCTGGAGGAAGGACACCACCACTCAAATACTGAAAATACCAAAAAAACCCATGACAGCTCAGAGAGTGCCTCATCTCTCTCTCCTCCTGCCCAACCTATCTGAACCAGGCAAACCAGATGTATTTCACTGTGCCACTGATGTCTGCTGAGCCAGAGCCACCCACCACCACCCCTCCTGCCCAGTGGAAAACTTTCACACCAATCCCCCCTGTTCCTGCCAGAAACCACATCCACGTCAATCTCCCCCACTCTGCAAAAACCTTCCACCTCACCCACCACCTCCAGGAGGACTCATCAGCCCTATCCTTCATGCAGCCCCTCACTGTTGGGCATTTACCACCATCCCGCCAGCTAACACTCGTTCTGATCCCTTCTCCGGGGTCTCTCTCTCCCCCCTCGGCGGGGATCTGACCCCAGCTTCGCTCCCCTCACGGAGGGCACCCATCCTCCCCCCATTACCTCTCTCCCTTCGCTCCAGATACTCGGCCGCCTCCAGCAGCCGCTGGATGTTGATCATCTGGACCTGCTCCATGGCCGGGGGGCTCCGCAGCCCCGGGCCGCCCTCCGCCCCCACGCTCCCGGCTTCCCCGCTGGAGACGGGGGCGGCTGCGGTGGGGAGGCGCCGGGGATCGCCGTCTCTGCCCAGTGCCCGGGCCTCGTCACACCGTCCCGGGGGGCGGCTCTCCTGGGAGGGCGAGGGGCGGCAAGCGAACACGCGAGGAAATGCCGGAGGAAGGACCCGCTGCGGGATGCTCCTGCCGGGGAGCGTCAAGCGCTATTCCTGCCCCAACCCCGTCCCCACCGCCCGGCCGAGCGCTGCCCCCGCGGCCAGCCCGGATTCACCCCCGCGCCGGGCCCTGCCAGGATCCCAGCCCCGGCCCCCTCGGCCCGGCAGCCCCGCGGCGGGACCGGCCCCTCCGGCCGCCGCCCCGCCCGCCGCCTCGCAGCACTTTGTTTACCTCTGCCCGGCGCTCACGGGCGGGCGGAGCGGAGCGGAGCGGGGCGGGCTGGGAAATGCAGTTCCCGGGAGCACCGACGCAGCGCCGGAGCGCGTCGGGGGCAGCGACACACGCACGACCCTCCCAGGGCAATGGCCGGGTGTCCCCACGCCTGAGGTGATGGCTCCGTGCCCACCCAGACCCCGAGGCGGTAGTGGTCAGGTCACAGAATCACAGAGTGGGTCAGGCTAGGAGGGACCACAGTGAGTCAACATCCCTGCTCAAGCCGGGTCACTCCAGAGCACAGTGTACGGCACTGCATCCAGATGGCTCTGGAATATCTCCAGTGAGGGAGACTCCACAGCCTCTCTGGGCAATCTGTGCCACTGCTCAGTTACTCGCACAGTAAAGTTCTTCCTCACAATCAGGTGGAACTTCCTGGGTATCAGTTTCTGCTCACTGCTACTTGTCTCACTGCTGGGCACCAGTGAACGGAGCCTGGTCCAACCTCTGACACCTCTCTTCAAACAGGCAGACATTGGTAAAGTCACCTCTCAGTCATCTCTTCTTGAGGCTGAACAGGCCCAGCTCCCTCAGCCTTTCCTACAAAGAGAGATGCGCCAGTCCCCTGATATCTCTGTAGCCCTCCACAGGGCCTGCTCTAGGAGCTTCATGTCTCGAACTGAGGAGCCCAGAACTGGACACAGCACGCCAGGTGATGGCTCCGTGCCCACCCACATGGAACTGACAGGGCTGTGGCAAGAATAAAGCAGAGAGGCTACAAAAGATAAAGCCACAGTGTGGAAACCTTCCACATCTCACCTGTGGAGATGTAACTAAAAACAAGGTGCCAGGAATTCCCACCTGGAGTGACTGGTACATTGTTTTCATGGGAGGCTGAGGAGCAAGACCTATTTTTCAATGTGCACAGGAGGCTTTAAGAGCGTAGACAAGAGATACCATATACAGCAAACTCACTGTACTTGAAGCAGCACATTAACAGGGAACAATAGTGATCATCTCAGCATTTTAACAAATGCTGTCACACACCTTTCAGTATGATCGCTCTTTTCAGAATTTTAATAATGTATTTACACCCTGATTTTCATGCAGGTACAAACCCTTGGATCACTTCTATGACCCTGAATTTTACCAACTTCAACATTAGCTGGAATGGAGGTTAAAAACCTGGTAACATATTATTGTATGATACAAGTCTCTAAAATATTTGACTTACTCAAAAAAGACAAATTCAGAGCACATTCAAGATCAGAAATCAGAATATTCATAGTAAAAATCTGAATCTCAAACTGATTCTGACTTAGAAACCCTCCAAAGACTGTTTTGTAATTCTAACTGGGGTAATTTTCTGAACCTTTAGGCCATGACTGGTTACATTTGCAAGCATTCCTCCACCACAATGGGAGATGGAGAAGTACCTTGAAAAAAACCCAGAAAAGCAGAGATTCTCAATCAGTGGCTAATGTCTGGTAGCAAGGGCTTTAGGCAGAGCACAAAGTATCAGGAGACTCGTGATGGAGTAGCAAGAGGTGGCAGCACTCAACTTGAGAAGACCTGAAAAAAGTGAATTCAGGCTAGCTAACTTTTCTCTATACACAATTTGCTGATTCACCATTTCTGAGGTTTCCTAAAAACTGCAGGCTTGCAGCTGATGGAGGTAAAAATAATACCACTATTCAGTTCTTACACAGACCTTTTCATCTCCGAATCTCTAGGGGTTGATTTGTTTTGTTTCTCTTAAGGTGGGATAGATGAAAAATAAAGGAAGCTGGGACACCTCCAGGGACATCCCTCCCTCATTCTGGGAAAGCCAGTCCCAGCCCTTGCTCGGACAGGACAGTCTCCACTCATACCCCTACACTCAGCCAGACCACAGCATGTGTGGACTGGCTTTTGTCCTGCGGAGAACCCAGTGAACAAAGTATTCTCTCTCCCCACCTCATGTTTCTACACTGGAAACTGCCCATAGAGGAGATTGTTAAAAGCACATGGAAAATTCCAAATTTGAGCAGTCTCAAGGACTACTCATCAAATCTTGGATTAGGGAAAAGGACACAGGTGCACAGACATCTCCACAACAGTGAGGTTAACACAAGAGCATTTCTGGGCTCTAACTGTGCTTCCTTTAACCTTCTTCCAAAACCAGGGAGCCATTTGCCTCTCAGGATTAGCAATATTGAACATTAAAAAACCCAAACCCCACAACTCCAACCCCCCAAACTCATGATGAAGCTCCAAAATCCCTGCAAAACAGGCCCTTGTGAGCATCCACAGCCACTAGCTTTTCTGATGGCACACTGGGAGATACGTGGTGCCACTCCAGGGATTAAATAGGGAAAGCCACGGCTGGAAAACAAAGGGGTAGGTTAGGAGCATATCAGAGTGTCAGCCTCATGAAGGTAAAGTTCAAGATACAAAACAAGAGAGTATGAAGGAGGGGAACCCTGATACACATGGTGAATTAAATCAGCCCTGGAATGAAGTAACAGCAGGATCAGTTCTGTGTGAAATGAGGTAGGATAAGCTCTTGCATTTACACTTCAGCTCAGCTTCCAAGTCTTTGTTTTTGAGGTAAACAATGTATAATTAGAAAAAAAAATCTGTGTGAAACAAAGACAAATTTGGGAATAAACTGTGGGACGTTTCCCCAAAGAAGCAGCCCTAGAAAAGAGACAAGTCAACCATGGGGCCACAGCAGATCCGTAAAATCTTGCAGTTGCCATCCCAAGTGCTCGTGTGGGCAGGTCAGCCTTCAAAATGCCAGAGTGTGACAGAAACAAAAGTGGGTGGAAAGTGAATAGCATGAAGAGGCCCAGTGCCATTCAACTGCTGACCAAAAAGCCCCCAAAGTCAGATTTTAAATGTGGTTTAGCAATCCACAGGCAACACTGGGGAGGGGCTAAGGGAAGAGTATTTTAGGGGAGAATGAGATCATTTAATTTAGTGGCTCCGAATGATCTGTAAGTACAGTTTTCTGATTATAAGTGCTTGCTGCTTGGCATCCCTTCTGGCAGCTGTGATTCACTTTCATTGTGTGTTCTGCTGCTTCGCCCTTTAGAAAGGGGCTTTTTACATTTTATTAAATGGCACTTCGGCAACCCTCCATTTCCAGCCTTAATAATGGATTTGTTAATCTCCCTGATAGCCTTTCCCTCCTCCTTAGCAATAATTTAAATATCCAAGAAGAAATCTGCAGTGCAGAAATCAATTAATATTTACATCTGAAATGCTGCTGTACTATTTTCATCAAGTACAACAGATGTGATCTGTTTTTTATCAACATCACCATCACTTGCATTAAACTAGCAACTTCCATCGGGGAAATTTTCTAAGAGCTTTCCAGAAAGTAATGTTTTAATCTTCTCAAACCTGAAATGACTTTAGCTATTTTCTTTCCACTCTGCAGGAAAGGAAACTGAGGTGTAAGCAGCATAATTGCTCACATGAAGACACACCTGAAGTCAGAGGTGGAACAGGAACATGTCACACAAATCAAGATGTCCAGCCCTCTGCTTTGAACACAAAGCTTAGAAATAACACAATGCTTTGCAACGTGGAAGTTATTTTCAATAACGGCAATCCCTTTGGCTAAGCTGTATTGTTTTTCATTCTGTATTTGGCTTTTACTAAAACCCTCCTATCCCCAACCACTGGCATTTTCTGGGAGGAACATCAAGATGGCAACAGTCATAAGTGCTTCCTTTGCCCACCTTCACACAAACCCTCCAAACTCTTAAAGTTGTTTTCAAATCCTTGAAATCTAGCACTTCTGCAATCAAAGCATGAACAGAAATCCCCAGTAGGAACCATTTTCAGGCACTTTCAAAACAGTACAAAGATTCACTGATTCCCCAGATTTCTGGGAACAGCAGATCCATACCACTCCTGTTTCTCTAGGGACGGGAACAACATCCGAACATCGTATCAGCACACACTGTAACAACCAGGTCTCTATTCTTCTTGTCATGACTGTAACAGCTCAGTATTGCAGAACTTGCAGCAGCAGACTGGAGAACAACCCAAGTTCCACCTACTCAACTCCCTTCCAAGGCTTGCAATACCTTCACTAAGGGACCTACAAGTGGCTCTGGGACATGGCCTCATTTCTCATCCGGGAGCTTTGCTCTTTCGCAAGGCATCAGATAATCCCTTTCAGCACTTCCACTGGTATCTGGAACCCATCCACTACTGAGGACAGACATTTCTCAGAACCAAACCACTGGGATATTCAAGAGTTTGAACAGGAATAAAGCGCACACTGATTCAAAGACCAAGCTCTGCCAAACAATAAGGTAAAAGCCACATATCTACTGGCTCTTTGGGCTACTTGCTCATTCTCTCCAGGAGATGTGTTCTGTCTCCAGACCTGTGTCATGCCCCAATTCATACTGAATCAGTGACTTTGTGACTTTAAGTCACTTAACTGATGCAGCTGCAAAATAAAGAGGAATTCCCATAAGAAAAAAATATACAGAGTCCTTCAGCTAAATAACAAGAAGGTAGGGTTCTTCAGCCATTGGCAGAAGGTGCTTCTCTGCCGGCTCTCAGGATGCTCTGCTGACAAGGGATGTGATTGGTTCTCAGTGGCACTTCTGGCACGGTTCCATGGTTTTACCTCTGCCCTATCATTTCTCCTGCTGTGGCTTCCTTCTGAATTCTGTGCTGAGGTCCAAACAGCATGAGTCAAAATATCCCAGCCTGGAAGCAGCTAACGCATGAATCACTGTGGCCAGGTCACGAACCAGGAGGAATGAAAGGGGTTTACTGTGACTTGGATGAAAAATATATAAATAAGGGGGTACCACACTGCTCTATATATCACATCACCATAAGATCCAAGACCATCTGCACTGAACTTAAGCCACGTGTTCAGCTCTCATTGATTCAATGGGAGCTCTGCACAGAGACCAAAGGCAATCTCAGCTTCTTCTGCCCTCTGCTAACTACAGGGCTCTGGTATTTCTTTGGTTTGTCAGAAAAAGACCCTTAACAGCATGTAAACAATGGAAGGAGCCACGTGATGAAGATACTGTTAACTCATCACCAAGGCTCAGTTGTCCTCTACCTCAGAGAGAATTATTCAGGAGCAAAGGACAAATCCAAGATCACCCATTTGTTATTCCTGGTCAGAAGATCAATTAACATAGCCAGCACTTGAAGAAGATCTAGCTGTCTCCTGTGAGGGGCCAAAGTCCACTGTCCCATGCGTGCACACCTCTATTAGACTTGTGAACTTGTCACCCCTGTTACAGCGACTTGATTGCCTTCATGCTTTTGGAAGAGGATATGGCAACACAGGTCTGTATCTGTAGTGAGATCAGAATGTATTACACACCATGTCTATTACAGGTAAGTCATCCTATCCGAAGGATTCATCACGTGTTTGTGCAACTCCTACTGACAAAAACATGAGTCCACACACACAAAGGGGGTGCCTGACACATACTAAACCTCAGCTGAGTTTACTCCAGGTCCCTTTAAAAAACATCTTCCGAATTGCAGCATTTCAGCTGCTACAGATTTTCAGCCATGCTTATCCATGCAGTGGCATTTGCAGAGGTTACAAATACGCCCTCAGCACAACTTTCGTTTCTGAAAACAGCCACTGTAACTTTTTTCATGTGACGTTTCTATTCCTTAGATACCAAGCTTAAATTTCTAGAAACAGGTCATTTGGAAACCTGTACATGTCAGTTAGCAAGGTGTGTTGGGATTGGATTTTGTGGTCTCACCATGAGAACTGCAGCAAGAAGGCAGGCGGCACTGTTACTCATTCCCAGAGGCTCAACTGGAAAAATAATTCAGTTATGTTTCAGTAGCTAAAATACTCCAGCTTACCCAAGGAGTCTGGGAACAGGACCCTAACCTTCCCTGTCACCACGCTGTACACAGGTAATTTTTATTCTAATACTTTAAAAGGCAAGGGGGTACTATAAGGGCAGTGCTGAGAGGCCACTCCTCAACAGTCTCGCCCTGCCATAGCCCTGACAGTACATCCTACCCTGCTCCATGGGTCTCTGCCCTGTGGTTCTGTTTCCACACCACCCAGCCAACCCGTGGCCCCTCTGCTATTATTCATGACCACAACGATAGGATGTGGGACCTATAAATGTAACTCATAATCATCTCCATATTTCTCCCTGAGCTTCAGGCAGGTAGGAAACTCCTGCCTTATCTGGAAGTCCTGCCCTAGACATGGGAGGCTCCACTGTCTGCCTTGCACCACTGACCTGCAAACAAGAGTAGGTGTGTTTTGGAGGCTGAAAACATCCTTGTAGTTACTCCTCTATGTCACACCAGAAGGTGTGACATGCACATCTGGGATATCTAAGCATTTGGATCCACAAGAGAAGAGGTTGTGTCCACCTCTCAGGGGGCCCCTCTACCAAACAGCATCTCCTCCTGCTGAGGACAGTGTTTTGAGAAGGTGAATAACCTGGCACAGCCACCAAAGGCTCGGAAGAATGAATGAGGACACTGAGTGTGGTTTATCAGAAACCATAAAACTACAAGGAAAACCACCTGAGCTCTCAAAGTCTTAATAGCCCTTCCTTAAATTCCTTCCTTTGGCTACTGAAGCCCTTCAGCTTCCATACCATTGTGATGCTGCTCCCAGCCAGCATCCTGCTGCTTTACCCAGCTCTGTCCCCATCACTCATCCTGGCCAGGAGGAGACAAACATCTACCTGTCACCTCTGTTTTTTTAAGACTCTGTTTCCTTGGGGCAGGGCACTGTCACTCCCCTGCGTGTACAGCACCTGGCACAACAGGGCTGTGACTCAGCCACCTTCCTGATGGGAGTAACACCAAAATAGCTCATTACAGCCCTGCATAACACCGTGGTCAAATGACCTGGGCATCCTGCAGGAAGCAGGCAAGCACTAAGTCTGACTGCAACCGAGGCTGGTAGTCTCCATCACCAAACTTTTTTGAGCTGGCCCCACCTGTTATTGCTAATTGCGAGGTCAGAAACTGTAATGAGGAGTGACCAGCCACTAGCAACGTCTCTGCCAGGCTGCCAGCACTGGCTGCACTGAGGAATCACCCCTGCTCTGGCACATGAAAGGGCACAGCATTCTCTTGGTGCAATAACCTGAGCTCCGTATGCAAATCCCTTCCCAGAAAGGAGATGTATATACATTAGGATACAACGCTCCCGCTTCTGCAGCTGTTCCTTAGTTTAGATAGGCCCAGTAATGCTCAGAGATTGTTTTCCAATCCCAGCAGCATTTTTCTTTGTTTGGGAGCAACACGTAAAATCTGCCTGGTTTATGACGGTCACGTTCTGAATAGCACGTTCACTAGCTGAACCTTTGGTTAAATGGGACTTTTCACCCTAAAATGTCCTGATTGCAAATTAAAATATTGAAAGGTTTTGCACAATTGCCTAATAAAGGTGATGATTTTCAGCATTATGAACTCAACAATTACTAGTGAAAGCTTCAGTGAAAACAAGTGCTCAGGAATGGAGTTGTTTAGATGCAAACACCTCTTTTAAAAATCTAGCAATAAAAAATCCTGTATCCTGCTGTCCTACTCATTTTCCAGTTCCAAACAAGGAACTGCACAAAATTATGCATTTTTAAATGGAGCGTTTAAAAGATCAGAAAATATCCATCTCAATGGCAAGGAGAATTCTATCTTCCCCCCCCAACCAGAAAAAAAGCCATGATTTTGCCAGTTCCCCTTCACAACAAGAGCGCTCGTTGAGAAAAAAACAAACCCCAAACAGCGGTCTCACACTCGATTTCCAAAACAGGGGTGCTGCTGTTTTCACATGCAAACCCAATTCTTGCTGGTGTCTCCTGTCATTTTCCTGCTCGCAGCTGCTGCTCGCGGCGCAGCTCAGCTCCTCAGACGCTTGGCTTTGCAGATTCATTACGAAATAACAATTACCACAT
>VYZQ01034439.1:0-15107 GCA_013400655.1 Mystacornis crossleyi | reverse complement strand
CTTGAAATTCATTGCTCCTTATTTTACCTAAAAGCCTAGGGAAATTATCAGACATTTCTAAAGCTCAGTAGTTTTAAGCCTCATGGAATGATAAGTAATACCACTTATTCTTTTCATGGCAAAATGAGTTTTTCCACTTCATTTCTCCACTGAAACTATTTACATAATGTCTGTGTTCTTTTATGACTTGTACAAAAAAACCAGTGCCATGCTAAATTTGCATGGGCTTAGGAGAAGGCTGAAACAGGAAAAAGTAATAAATGCATATGCCAATCATTTATCTTATTTTTAAGCATCTCATACATTATAAACTTCATAGAAATTTGAAAGTAGTAATTTCTAACAACTGGAGAATGCTTATTTCCTCATGAACTTTCAATATACTTCCATTTAACATTTAGTGGCCCAATTTTCTTTGTATAGGTCAAGAGGATTTTTCACATCTTGTCACAGGGAAAAGGGTACTTGAGTGGAAAAGGTGCACTCTCCATTATCACCACAGAATTTCAAGTACCTGAGCATATTCATTAGAAGCTGGAGGACTTTAGCACAGATTAGAACAAAACCTGCATGTTCTTACTGTAATAAGAATTGGTTATAGTTAAAGTGATATAAAGGGCAAAACTCACATGCCAAGCATGTCTGAGTTGTAGTTCAGGTTTGCATATCCTCCTTTATAGTATTTGCTAGTCTTTTAGAGAATTAACTGATTATAAGAAAAATTGTATCACAAGAGTCCCAGTGACACTAATGTATTCCAGCTCCAGGCAGACATTACCATGTGATGTCATGAATTAGCTTGTTCATGCTGGCATTGCAAAACCACGGAGGACTCTGTTCTTGAGCATTTGAGTGCTGGGGAGAAATCTAGGGATGGGAGGAAGACAGGAAACTGAGTCAAAAGGTAAATGAGCAAGATATCTAAAATGAATATTGTAAAAGGTTAAGTTCCTCTCTTGAATTTTGGACCCCTTAAGTAGTTTCAGAAGTAGGCAAAATAGTCTATTTCAAACTCTGAGTAAAACTCAGGTGTTTTGCCATCTGCCTAATAATTTTAATGTATTTTAGTATATCAAATAATTGATTTTAATAAAATTCACATCTTAAAGTCTATAGAGAGTTTTTTTCCTCAAGTTTTGTCTAAGTTGGCCTTGAAAAATTAAATTTCTCATTAGTTTTCCAGAAGACAGTTGACATTTAGGAATTAGTTAGAAATTACAGTTTTATTGCTCATGTTATGCAATGTAATGTTCATTTGGAGAGAAATACAATGTCCTATTTAAGCAGACTGCATTTAAATTTTCCATTTTGTTTTATTCTGAAAAGTATTTGCATGATGATAAATGGATAAAGAACAATGATTTCCAAGGAGACACTCTATCCTTGAGTTAGACAAATGAAGGCCAAAGTTGGAACAAGTGGTTTGGGAAGATGCCATTTCTACAACAAAAGAAAACACTGTTTTCTCAAGGATGTCTCCTTCGGTAACAAATCACTGTCTGAGAAGAGATGAAGAACATGACTAAAAAGGACTTTAATTCTAACCCAAATATGGGCTTTTATTCTGCAGCTGAATTATTACAGATGCCACAACTTTTCAATTTGATTGCTTAAGTCTTCATACATATCACTAACATTTTAATATTCTGTAACTTACCTTGATTGTCTTGTGTCAATCAAAGTAAGAAAGAAAACACCTTTTAAAATCTTCAGACATGATAGTGCTCAACAGACACTGCAGACGAACAGCTACAACTCTGAATGTATTCAGCTGGAATTCAGCAAAAAAAACAACTACAGAAGTACCATTCCCTTCATCATTATGGCAAGTGCACATCTACCCACATGAACAGCTTTTTCTGACAACCCTAAGAGATGGATCTTCCACCATAAACACACTACCCGATCTGAGCCCTCTAGAAGGGAGAACTGCCCATCAAATATAGATGAGACCAGACCAAAAAACTTTCTTTGAAAAGGAAATTACTTTTCTTGAGAGGAAACACTGGGAAATTTCATATTTTTTGTATTTTAATGTCTAGATTATAATAAGATATGCAGTACACCGCTACCTGGGAAAATATACATTTGTCACCTGACTAAAGGGAGACAGGAAATGGCGGAGTCAGAAAACTAAATTTCAGATTGCAGGGAAGCTGCTATTGGACTTTCTCAAGGATTAGTTTTTGGACAAACCTTTAAAATATTTTCATTAATGACATTAAATTAAAACCACGAACTGCATGCATAAAATTGGAGTATCATAAACACAGAAGAAAGACTGAGATATCAAATGACTAAAGGTATAGACAACTGCTGTAATTGCATGAATGTCAGAAGGGAGATCCAAGAAAAATGAGTTTTAAGGACAGATATCTGAGGATTAATAACAAGAAAATTAACAATTAGGTCATTATTTGGAAGTGACTGAGGAAGCCAAAGACTAAAATGTATACTATTTGTGAATCACCCTCTGGAGAGCAAAACTAATCTGTGGAAGACTCAATGCTGTTGGTGAGACTACATCTGGACTCCTAGATAAATTCTTATCTCCTTCCCAAAAGTTGAATTCCCATTTGAAGCATGAAAAAGAAAAGGTATGCTGTGACAAAGGGTGGAGTGGAAAATTTCAGGATGCAAGGTGAGAGAAAGAGCATGGATTAAGCAGCATGGGAAACTGGGATGTGGTCCCTAAATACACTGGGAAATAAATGTAGAAAAGAAGAAGTGTCCCTTAAAGTTAAAGAGCAGGACTGGCTCTTTAAAAAATAACTGGTCATAAATATGCTTGGGGTGGAAATGATAGGAGATCTCTAGTCAGCAGTGGAATGAAGTTCTTGAATTACGTTCAAGCAGGGTTGTAGAAGCACCTATACAGTTGCTTTCAAGCTAGATTTAAGGAGTTTGGGAGAGGCTGTTTAGAGAGATGTCTGGGTGCTGTTTTTTCTGGGGCTCCCAGCACAGAAAGGATTGAGTCCAGAGGGTCAGAGGGCTGGAGCACCTCTCCTGTGAAGACAGTGAGAGAGTTGGAGCTATTCAGTCTGGAGAGAAGGCTTCAAGATGACCTTAGGGCTGCTTTCCAGTACGTGGAGGGGACCTACAGAATAGATGAAGAGTTTTGTAAGGGCATGGAGTGATAGGACAAAGGGGAATGTTTTTAAACTGAAGGAAGGCAGGTTTAGATATTAGGAAGAAATTCTTCACTCTGAGGCTGGTGAGACACTAGGACAGGTTTCCCAGAGAAGCTGCGATGTCCCATCCCTATAAGTGTTCAAGGCCAGGTTGGATGGGACTCTGAGCAGCCTGGTCTAGTGGAAGGTGTCCCTGCCCATGGGAAAGAGGTTGGATCTAGATGATCTTAGAGGTCCCTTCCAGCTTTAACCTGTCTGATTCTATGATTTTATAATAACTGGGATTGTACCACAAGATCCCTTAGGGTCCCATCCTCCATATCAATGTATAGCTTTGTTTCTAAAGGGACAGGTCTTTTAAAATCAAAAATCAAGCCTTCCTCAGTGTTGGGAGAGGGCCTGGTGGATTTATATTTTAAAGAGAAGAAAAGAACCCCGTAAACCTGTTCCCAAAAGATGTTCACCTTCTGTGGTTTCAGCTCAGCTCTTAGCCTTTTTGTGTTATTGATATTCTTCAAGGAGAGATGATGGAAAATAATACAGATGTGACACATCAGACTACTCCAGATTTGTCTGGCTAAAAAGAATAGAAATATAATAAAAAGAACAGTGGATATTTGTATTTATTATGGCTTTCTGTGTTATTTCCTTTGGTTACATATCTGTCTAATGATAGATAACCCTTCAAAGCAATTTTAGCTTTGTTTTAATTTAGATTTTAGTATGAACGCTTATCTGAATTATCCAAGGTACTTGGATATGCATTACTGGACTGGAAAATTCATGTAAACATAATCTAATAAGATTTCAGATGCTTCTTGTTTCCAGAAACAAGATATTCCATGTAGAAAGTGTACCTTTGAGCAAGAGTGACCAGAGATAGCCAGAAGAGCAGTGACAAAAACGAACAAGGGACTGCTATTCCTTGTGAGCTCTGTAAAGGTTGAAATTCTCATTGTTTATCTAACACACTTCTTAGTCACAGTGTGTTTTAAAATGGAGGTACATCTGAGGAGGTGCCCCCGTGGCGGGAGTGGGCATTGAGGTGGACGCTTGGCAGGGCCCGAGGTTTCCCTTTCCCTGTTCCCTGGTCATGGGTACCCAGATCCTGTCCCCTATTGGCCACTTCAAATGTACCCCGTGGGAGTCCTGTGCTTAGCGGGGTGTTCACAGGACTCTTGGGCAGTTTTTTGGTAGCAGTTCTCATGGTGTACTGTGCCAGGCTCCAGCCATGTGCAGCTGGAGGAATAAAATCTGATAACATCAATGAAAATACTGTCTCCTTGATTCCTCCACGGGCCAAGGCTGCCTCCAGGGAGGTTTGCAGGAGAACCCCACTGCAACAAACATCAACCCTTTTAATAGCATTTTTAAAATCCTCATTTCTCATTCCATCAGCTAACGGAATGACTAGGCTGTTTAACATGGATGGTACTTTTCTCTTAGCATCTTTAATCAACAGGCAAACCAGTGTCAGACAATTATCTCTTTCCAAAGGAATCCTGCCCAAGGAAGGGAGGTCAGGAAAATTGTCACCACCCAGCTGGAAATGAAGCTTCAGACATCTAAGGAAGAGATTCCTACACCTCAGTGAGAGACTTTGAGCTCTTTATACATTCAGTGAAGACAAAAGGGCACTTTTTCATGCACCTACTTCATGAAGAGAGAGGCATTGTTTTAAAAGTGAGGATTACTCGCCACTGTGGACAGATGAATTCCCATGCTGCGGATGACACTTCACCCAAGAGGACAATGGCAGAAGGTTTCCAGCATTGAACTTTGTTGCCCAGCTGAGCGATGAGCTGTGTTTTCATGCACTCAGGCTTGAAAGGTACAGCTGGTCACAGGTTGGGAACCGAGGAGTGATTGCTTTAAACTAAGTACAGTAAACAGGTTTTATTCTATTGCTCTCTTTGAAATTTGCAAAGCACTTGATGCAATGGGGAAAGTCTTTCAGAATTTAAATTAGAATGAATAAATTTAGTGTTCAGACTAATTTTAATGAGTATGACTCTCCCATTCTTTAAAAGAGTCTCCTAATATTGCTGGCATGTGAAGGTAGAGAAATGAAATACAAGAGAGTTCCAGACTTTCAGAAACTTTTTTTAAGTCTGTGTCTCAAGGCTGGTGTCCTGCTAATGTGGTCATGCATTAAAATTATGTAAAGTAATTCACAAAGTATTTGCTTAACCTGTGATTTTAACAGCCTTGACAATGCTGTGTTCTTAATTAATGCACCCCTTCCAACCTCCTGGTCTTCTCTATTTACAATAAAAGATTAAATTCACTAAAGCTACCAAGGAGTGGGAGATGAATGGAATTCAGCTGAGTTCAGTTCCAAAGTTTACAGGGAAAATAAATAGAAATAGAAATTGTGGCTTCAGGGACTGTAAACGGGACATCAGCTTTTTTTTACTTTGTCAGCACAGTAAGAAGATGCACTGGCCTAATGGACTCTTCTGAATTTGTGGCTTCATTTCCAAAGCACTGCAGACCTCTGTGGCTCCTTTGTGGTATCCACTAGGTGAAACTGTACTAGGACTTTTGCTTGGCATCTAAGATGGAAGCTGCTATAAAATTCCTCCTCGGAGCAATATGTAAGTTTGGCAGAACATTACGTTGAGTTGATTTTATCCTGAATCTTCCTTTACTAAGATCTATGTTTCTTTATGATTAAATATTTGTCATTTTAATGATGGAATGTGAACAGATGTGTTTAACTTTCATGGCTAATGATCTCTTTGTTTCTGGTTTTAATCCCTGCCTATTACACTAATGGACTCCAATTAGTACAGTGTTCAAGAGGCCATTAAGCACTTTTATAGGACATCAAATGCTAATGGAAATTTGGAATGAAAATTCAAGCATTTTACTCTTTTACTAACATATATGTAGTTTTTATTTCTGAAAAAATAGTTTTCTGTTTTAGAGGAATTCATAGACTAGAGGATGGCTTAAAAACTGTCACTCAGCTTATTCTGTCCTATATGTAAATATGGATTCATGAAATGTTCTCCTTTGTATGCTTTCTGGAACATGAAACTAACCTTAAAGTGGAAATTTAAAACTCTGGGCCTCTTCTCTGAAGAAGCCAAAGAGTTCCCTCAGACCTGGGCAATAGCATTATTGTTGTCATAAATAATCATTGTAGGCTAAAGCAATCTTAACTAGGAAAAATAAAGTCTGGCAATAAATATAAAAAACTTTACTCTGAGCTTCCAACAAGTAATCAAATTTTAAATTATTCTAATGAAACACAAGATGATGAGGAATCCCTTCTCTTGACTAGTAGCTAAATGTCCACTCTCCACTCCCTTTGGTTATCCATTTGGTGTCAGCCTGTCTAATACTTGGAAAGGTTATCCTTATCTCTTTACTACTGGCCAGTTATCTAGGGTGAATCTATATATATGTTTACCAGCAGATGGTCTCATAATAATTCCTAGAATTGCCAGGCCATTTATTCAAAACTCCTTCCCTAAGCCACTGACCAGAAAAAAACACTTAAAAATTTTTGTCTTGCATGTTTTACACAGAAGATGTAAAAAGGGAATTAGAAAATTAAAGAAAATCTATAACTGGAAAAAAAATAGAGGGAAAAATAGAACCCAAGTTAATGACAGCAGACAAGCACTCCTGAAATGCAAGAAGGAGTGAAGAAGGAGACCCTTTCTGGGCAAGAGAAGATTCATGAAATGTCTGATACCCATAGGAGATAGATTCTTTCTGGCCCTGCATCATATATGCTACATTTACCCAGACTTCATTCATCCTAAGATCCGTAAGTGATTACAGAGGAAGTGTTAGATTTGGCCCAGTACAATAAAAACATATAGAACAGTTTCTATAGGAAAGCAGTGAGTCCAGTAAAGCTTGGAAGTCTATAAAATCTTTTATGTTATGGAAAAGGTGAATAGGTAATATTTACTCATCACAGCAGAGGAACGCAGTGAACAGCAGTGATGTTATGAGGCCAAAACCAAAAGTGTTTTCATAGAACATATTCCTAAATTACAGAGACTGTTGTCAAAGAACAGTAGTCAGTCCAAAATTTAAATAGATTCACAAAGAGAGCAGACAAATTTATGGAGAATATTTTTGTAAGGGAGTGTGAAACACAACCAGGTAGAGGAAATCACTGTCTGCAGTACACTCTAGACCTCTGATTGACAAAAGCTACAAAGGTTTCTAATGATAAGTTTTACCATAGTAAGGTCTACAGACCTGTTAGACGTGTCTTTTCTCTAAACTAGATATTGTCATTGTTGATTTCCTAGGAGAGATGATATGTTGAAACGAAAGGCTCTCTTTGATTTTGGGAGCTGAGGAGCAAACCTAGTACATAACTTAGAATGATAAATGAAAACGGTTCTCTTCCAGTTTGAGACAAATTTGGAGGAACGTCCTATATGAATGTCCTCTGATAGAAAGCCGCCCCTCCCCCACCAGGTTCAGAAAGAATTTTCCTCGGTGGAAAGGAAAAAAAAAAGGTATTTATTTGGTAGACACAATGCACAATGGGAAAAGAATTATGCTAAATAGCAAAACCTCTCGCTGTGGAGAGAACCTGGTAAAATTCAAAGTCCTTCCGCGCGTGTGGCTGTTCTCTCTCTGGAGCTGGGGTGTGGCCCCTCCAGGCAGTGGCGTGGGCCTCCCAGTGCTGGTGATCCAGACCAGAGCAGACCAGTCCAAGGAAAGTTCTTGCCTCAGCTAGCGAGCCAGCTAAACAGCAAAGAATTTTAACTCTCTGTATCCCTCCTGAGAAAAAGCTGAAAAGCTCAGGAAAAAGAAAAGGAAGGGGGTCTCCTCCTCTCTTGCCACGGAGAAGATGCAGAGGAGTAGAGTAGAATGACCTTGGAGCACAAACTGCTTTGAAAAGTTAGTCTGGCTTTTTCTTTCTTTCTCTCGCACCCAGTTTTAAAGGCACAGAAAAGCACAGGATTCATATCTGGGCATAGAGTGGCAATAGGGGATACAACATCATAAAGTCACCCCAAGACAGGTTTTTAAAATGAACCAATAGAAAATGGAAAAGATTGAATAAAAAGATTAAAAATGAGGAAATTGTGAAAGGATTATTTCACACTGAAGCTACTTACGGACAAAAGACTAGTGGAATGACCTTGAGGAGGTCCAAAGAGACATGAATCAGTGTTTCTGAACCCCACAAGGAGAACACAGAGAAGCAAGAATAGTAGTAAAATATGTAGTAGAAGCTTGTGTGAGGTCTGGTCTACCTAGCTACCCGAGGTCCTATCTACCTGATAGCTGTAGAAGGACCTAAGAAGACGTCTATGCCCTACAAAGGCTTAGGCACAGCCTGGCTGAGCCCAGCTGGACTCTGCATCAGGGACAAGAACCGGAAGGAATTTCTTGGGGGATGGCTGAGGCCAGAAACATTATACAAGAGTTAGCCATGATTAATCCCATCAAACACCTGCTCCAAGTCCAGGGGCTGGAGGGAAGGCCACAGACACCTCCCTGCCGAGGGGGAAAAGTCTCCTGACTCCAAAACAAGCAGTAGGTGACTCTGTGGGCATAGAGGAGAACTCAGCTCACCAACTGAGGCTGAGAACATCCTCTCTAGTGGGATGACCCTTACTATGCACTTACCGTGTGTGCTGAGAAGAGGCACAGAATGCCACTTCCTCAAACTGTGCATATTTGTCGTGTCAGGCAGCTATGGAAGCAACCCACCCAAAGGAGAACCTGGCCTATGTGAGACCATGAAAGGGCAGGAGGCCACCAAGTGTGGCTCAACTCTGCTATTGGTCTGCCAAGGGCAGCAAACGGGTTGGAAGGTGGCCCATGGACCCCCTTTGAGAATTTACTCAAGTTAGAAGGAACTCCAGCTGAACCTACCCTCCTGCTCCGACCTGTCAAAGCCTATCCCACAGGACCCAGCAGAACTGACTGGATTTAGGGGACGGTAGGTGCCGAAACACTATGGACCCATAGGAAGGGGCCTGAAAACTCTGTAAGGGGACTAATGATGTTAGTTTCAGAGCCCGCTGAAGGTGATATATATTTGGATACAGGTTTTGCAGGTCCTATGACTGTTCAAGGGACCTAGGGCCATTAACCTAAGTAGTTGCAGAGAAAGATCACCATTGGAAATCTCTCTTTCAAACTTTTCAAGCTGTTAGCATCCTTCCTCACTTTTGGCACTGACAGAGACACAATTTTTTGGAGTGGAGGCTGGATCTGTGGAGTCCTTCAGGCATGAAGTGAACTGACTCCTTCTTTTGCCTTCAGCAGTGAAATAATCAGATTGCTTTCTAGTCTGGACACCCCAGCAAATACAGCCTGCAGCCTGTACTCACCGCTGAGAGGATGAACTCTCTTTCACCAATCGGCACTTTCTCTAGCCCACCAGTTTTACTTTTTTCTTAAACTGTTTCCAAGATAAAACAATGAAATGAGGTAGCCTTCATATGATGAAGCTTATTGGCAGCACTAGTCCTTGTCCTGTAAATCAGGTCATACAGCATCAATTCTCTGCAAAGGTACAGGGACTTGGGTGGACAATAGGCACACACCTTCCTGGAATGTATAGAGTGGAGGTTTGTCTTCATGCTCCTGGAGAAACCTAAGGAAGAGGTTCAATAGCAGCATTGTTGAGAAACTATTTCTTCCTAATTTATGTGTCTGACCAAGCTCTTGCTTTCAGCCAAGATATGAGAATTTTACACTGAAAGTATCTTCTAATGCTTAAAAATATGTTTTTCCTTAAAAAAAAAAAAAGCATTTCTTTCTGTGGATGCTGCATGATTTATTTTAAGCTTGTAAATATATGTCATATTCTGGTGAGTTCAACATCGGACACTTTCATATTTGAAGATGTTCAGACAGTTGTGTATTCATTTTGTATGACATGGTTTTGGTTGCAGGGGACCAAAGCAGCTGCCAGGAGCTTCCCCTGTGTCATATAGAGCCAGTGCCAGGTGGCTCCAGAACCAGAGGCCCCGGCCAAGGCCATCAATCAGTGATGCTGGTAGCACCACTGGAATAACAGACTTAAGAATAGGAGGAGGGCGAGGGAGAGGAGAGTGAGAACGTGTGAGAGAAACAGCCCTGCAGACACTGGGGCCAGTGGAGAAGGAGGAGGAGACACTTCAGGTGCCAGAGCAAAGATTCCTCTGCAGGCCATGGTGACCACCATGGTGAGGCAGAATGTTCCCTTACAGCCCATGGAGATCCATGGCGGACCAGATATCCTCCTGCAGTGGTTGAAGGACCCCACACCAGCACAGGTGAATGCCCGAAGGAGGCTGTGACCCTGTGGAAAATCCTTGCTGGAGCAGGCTCCCATCCCCCATGTGAACCAACTGCATCACTTAGCTTGGTGTCATGTGCAGCCTTGCTGAAGGGGCACTCAGCCCCACTATGTCACTGACCAATTTACCTTAAACAATATTTGTCCCAGTAGGCACTTTTGAAGGACACCACTGGTTAGTGGTTTCCACTTGGATGTTGAACCACTGACCATAAATCTTTGGATGGGGACATCCAGACAACTTTTTATCCATCTAACAGTCTGTCTATCAAACCCATCTATCTCCAATTTATTGGCAAGAATGCTGGGTGGGACTGTATTGAAGGCCTCACAGAAGTCCAGGTAGATAACGTCTTCTCTGTCCACTGATGCAGTCACTCTATCATAGGAAGCCATAAGTTTGTTTGGGAACAATTTGCCCTTGCCAAAGCCCTGTTGCCTGTCTAATTACCTCCCCATCTTCATTGTCTTTCCACCTATCTTCCAAGAGGATGTGTTCCATGATCTTACTTGGCATGGCAGTGAGGCTGACTGGCTGCNATTAGTGCAGTACTGAGAATGGACAATCTAAGCTATCCCAGGTAAAGGCTCATTTCCCCAGCAGGGTTTTGGGGTTGTATTTACTGCTCGAGTGCATTGCCTGCTGTGTTCTGTAACTAGTGCAATAACAGATCCTGCTGGACTCTACTATAAACACTTCCGATCAATCAACACTGGCATCTTCCTGTAGTTTTGCTATTAAAAAGTGGAGGGAATTTTTAAAGAAAAGGCCATTCATATAATTAAAATAATACTAATAATTTGTAATGAGCACAGTTTAAGGCAAGTCACTAAAAAGCCTATTTTCTTTCAAAAGTTTGGGATAATGAGATGCTACTAATTTATATTTTTAGGCCTCACAGGTTTGTTTGCAGAAGTGGCCTTCATTAGTGTATTACCTGTATGTTGGCAATGTATGAAAGGCAGGAATACCCGTGTATTAAATTGGTTCTTTATGTGTTGCATAAAGAACCCACTGAGTTCATCTGCATGCATGAAAAAATGTCCTAAACATCATGATCAGGAGTGGTACGTAGTAAGGACTGGAGACAACTACTGTAAAAAGCATCTTGTTCAAAATGTAACATCAGCTTCACTGGAATACCACACACTCAATTTCAGAAACTGCGGTGTGACAGATTATACGAGGTACAAAATGCTTGTGGAGGATTGGGTTTGAAAGACACAAATTATCCTGAGATAATTTACTCATATGTTTTTAATTTTTTTAGCAGCAAGGATTTTAACAGCTGGAATTCCTGTAGCACTCATGCTTTTGTAGAACAAAAGTGCTTTTATGTGACCAGTTTGATCAATCTTGAAATAAGCAGTGCTGCTGAAATGTGTCTCTGTAATTATATGTATTATGTCTGCAAAATGTGAACAACTGAAGGATGTGACAGTCAACTTGTGCTTTTGAATGTACTGCAAGAGCTGAATTAATATAATGAATTACTCTGAATTATCTTCTTGGTCACAAATTCTGCTCTTATTTGCATGTTCCTTTAGCTTTACATATTGTGATAAGTACAGATGAGGCCGCAGATATATTTTTCTTGNGTGTGCCATGATCTTACTTGGCAGAGCAGTGAGGCTGACTGGCTGCTAGTTCCCAGGATCCTCCTTTTTACTCTTTTTAAAAATTGGTGTGGCACTCCCCATGTTCCTACCACTGGGGACTTCTCTTCTGGTGGCTGGGAGCTACCATGTTTATAAACAGGTAATCCGAGGACACATAATGTAATACCAAAGGACATAATTGCAGTCAATAGCTTAAATGAGTGCACTCTAAATCCGTCTATAGAATTCTTCAACTATAATCAGAATTCTTTAGGTCTGGGCTAAAACTTTTAGATGTTGTAGCACTGTTTGGCAGAAAAGATTTAAAATAAAATGAAATGTNAAAGAACCCACTGAGTTCATCTGCATGCATGAAAAAATGTCCTAAACATCATGATCAGGAGTGGTACGTAGTAAGGACTGGAGACAACTACTGTAAAAAGCATCTTGTTCAAAATGTAACATCAGCTTCACTGGAATACCACACACTCAATTTCAGAAACTGCGGTGTGACAGATTATACGAGGTACAAAATGCTTGTGGAGGATTGGGTTTGAAAGACACAAATTATCCTGAGATAATTTACTCATATGTTTTTAATTTTTTTAGCAGCAAGGATTTTAACAGCTGGAATTCCTGTAGCACTCATGCTTTTGTAGAACAAAAGTGCTTTTATGTGACCAGTTTGATCAATCTTGAAATAAGCAGTGCTGCTGAAATGTGTCTCTGTAATTATATGTATTATGTCTGCAAAATGTGAACAACTGAAGGATGTGACAGTCAACTTGTGCTTTTGAATGTACTGCAAGAGCTGAATTAATATAATGAATTACTCTGAATTATCTTCTTGGTCACAAATTCTGCTCTTATTTGCATGTTCCTTTAGCTTTACATATTGTGATAAGTACAGATGAGGCCGCAGATATATTTTTCTTGTTCTTCTGGGTGTTCTTAAATGCAAGTTCTAACCACTTTTAAAAAGTGTGGCAAAAGGCAGCAGCAGCACCTGAGGATGTTTGGGGGTGAACTATCTGAATATCTGAACTGATTACTAAATGGCTCAATGCTGGAATTTCTCATGTTGATAGACTTGACATTTTCCTATGTAATATTTTTAGACACGGACTCATAGTAGGAAGGTGATGGCATAATCAGAGAGTGAATTCCAATTAAAGGAGCAAACACTCCAAATTTTTTTTCTCATTGGGGAAAAAAACCATTTAAGCAAGCACCAGGAAATATATGAATGCAATATGGTAATCCTTTGTTGGAGAGGAAAGAGTAGTATAAGGATTTTGGATTACAAAGAAAGAAAGGACTAAGCAATAGAGCAACAAAGGGAAAAAAAAATAACCCAGACAAAAGTCAGTTAGAATACATAAATGTCACTGCTGGTTAGCAACAAATAAGAGGTTGCACAAAGAGCAGCTGGCCATTTGAACATCCCAAAAATGGTTGTTTAAAAACCCACAATGTGAAAAGAGGAAAGCAAGACTATTAAAAAATATTTAAAATGTTTATTGCTTTAAAGAATTTGAAACTCTGGGGGGTTAGCATTTTCACATTACCCTAGCACTGAACTTAAACCTGCAAGAGTACAGAACTTCTCCCCAACATGTCCAGACCAGATACATTATGCAACCGTCGTGGTAGCAAAAATCTCAAAATTAGGTTCTAATTTCAAAAAGCACTTTTTCCCCCTCTGGTTATATTTTAAACTACTTTACTTTGTATATGCCTGGCTTGTATAGCCTCCTCTTACCCTTTTCCTGTGAGAAGAGACTGAAAAAGTTATGCACCTGCAAAAGTAATGATCTGTTTGGTGTGAGTAAACATGTATTTACATTTTTGAGAGGTGGGTGGAAAGCTGAACAAACGAAGTGAAGACAGATGCAAGTTTAGTACGGTCATAGTAATAACACCAGTAACACCTAAGAATATGTCTATATTAAGCCTTAATTCAGAGCCAAACTACAAGAAAAATTTGATTTTCTGTTCTTGAAGTTGAAACTAGCATGACAATGCTATATACAAACCTGATCTTTCACTAAACAAAACCTCCTGGTTTACTTTAGGTTTCGGGATGTGCAGGCAGGCTTTCAAGCATTTTGGTTGCCAAATCTTTGCATGTTGACAGCGTCCCAAACCCTCATAAGTACGTGCAAGAGAATAACCATTTACATTTTCTTGTTTTTCTATAACTTTTTTTGTGACTTCTCCACTGGCCAATGAAATAACTAGGAATGTTTCCACTAACTTCAGTTAGAGTGGGAGTGTTTTGTGCGTATCAATTAGCTATAGTGGTATATTGTACAAAACTGCATGATTTCCTTTCAATTTGCCACATTCCACCGGGGTTATATAGCTAGAGCTTTCCAGTAATGAAATATAATGAATAATAGTAATACTACAATTGAAAGACTCACACCTAGTAATTTCTGATACTTAAAAGACAAAGCCTATTACAGCCATCCCAGAAAGCAGCACAAGTTATTAATATGGAGTCTTTAACGACAAAACAGCATTTCTTCATTAAATATCTATTTCTTCCAGCCATTTCAGTTTCACTTTGTAAATTAATATGCTCAGGAAAACATCTAGGATCTGAAGGTATAGTTTACACAGGAGAAAAGCCAGATTTTGCCTGCAAGTTTGCTTGCCTTATCCTCTCTTCAGTCTCTCTCAAAAGTAATTAATCTGGCTCAATTTTTAGAGCTGGAAATACAAGATTTTGCCCCACTTTAACCTTTCTTTTTTTTTTAATCCTCATTTTCACACAATTCACTTCGTATTTAGCCTAGGTTGCTTAGGTGAAGTGTTTATGCTAACTCAACTGCTAAACTTGCGTTGGTACCTANCTCAACTGCTAAACTTGCGTTGGTACCTAATCCATGTCAGAAGCTTCTCCTATACTATACCTATTGTAGAGGTGTTAATTAGATATTGATTGTCCTGACACTTTTCTGCATTTTAGCCTTTACAATTTCAGTGTTGTTATTTATTCATTTGTGTAGGCAATCTTCTGCTTCATCATCTACACCAAGATGAGCAGAGGGATTGAGTCCCTCTCTTACAAAAATAGTCTGAGAGAGCTGGAGTTG
>VYZQ01034432.1:30751-47146 GCA_013400655.1 Mystacornis crossleyi | reverse complement strand
AAAAAAAAAAAAACTACTTATATTTAGAATAGTACTTTCTGGAAATTCCTGCTTTGGGAAAGATCTGGGAAATGGGAAGGGTTTTGGCTTACACTGGATGAAGCGGGGCAGGGAAGGAAGAGCAGGAGCATCCTCACGTGTTCCGGTGTAAATCCCGGGGAAGCACTGGCACAGGTGGGGACACGTGGAAGAGAACCTCTGTGCACGAGCACTCTCAGCTGGAGTTCCCAAATTCCAGGCAGGGCTGGATCCCAGGGAGTGATGCTGGGCTGAGCCACGGGGTGGGGAGCCAGGCACAAAGGGGGGTGAGAGAACAAAGGCTTTCCCAGCCACATCCACATCCACGGTGCAGGTAAGTGGGAAGTCCTTCACTGATAATTCCCTAAATATCTGAAGAATCGGTTCTTAGGGTCACAAAACCACAGAATTTCTACCCAGCTGGTTTCTGCTTGCCTTGGACCCGCAGCAGGTGACTGGGAGGGTTGCAGGGTCTGTGCTGGGAGGAACCAACTTTGCAGGCACAAAACAGGATCCTAGAACAGACATTTTCTTAATCCTTCACAAATTTCTGTCTCATCAAACCTCAATCATCTGAGGCCTTTTTGAAGGAGAAACAATTCCGAACTCCAGCAGAAATGCAGCTCCTTTTCGCTTCCAGGAAAATAAGTTCTTGTTTCTCTCAATGATTTTTCTCTAGAGAGAGAAAAAGTCATAAAAATAACAAAGTTTTGGGGGTTGTCATTACCTGCTCTGTCGTGGGATTGAGCGCTCTGCTTCCGAGGAAAAAGTGAAGATTTACGTCTGAAAAATAAAACTTTATTCCTTTCCTTTCCTATCCTATCCTATCCTATCCTATCCTATCCTATCCTATCCTATCCCATCCCTCATCGGTTTAATTGGGACCAAAAGGAGAATCTGTAATTCCCAGACTTGGCCTTAAAAGAGTTTCACAACTGAAATAACAAATAGGGGATAAGGAATGGGATATTGGGAAGGAATAAACCTTTGTCATTTACAACACGGTTATGACAACGATAAAAAACAGACAACAAAGTGTCAGACAATAAATAAATACATGTAATCTTTAAAAATATATTTTACAGATTTGGAGAAACTTTAGGAGATTAATGGAAGTTCAAGTGTGGTATTTGCCACCCTAAAACCTGCAACAATGGGACAATGACTTTATAAAATTGCCCAGACAGTCCTGATTTAACACCCACTTTGACAAGTTTCTGTCCAGATGTTGGGTCCAGCTGTGGCTTCCAACACCTTTTATCCTCGGATCAGGAGCGTCCTCAGCTGCAGCCATACAAAGAGGGAGGTGGAAGGAGTTTCTGCCAATGTGAGGCACACGTAGGCATGGAAACACATGTCCAAGCCACATGTGATCCTTGTTAAAATGCTTGGAATGCTTGTGGGGGAATTAGGCTGCAGCCCGGTAATGGTGCAAATCAAATCTGTGACAGGCAAGGAGTCCTCGCCAGGGCAGATTTAAGCCAGGTTTAGCTAAAAACAGAGTCAGGTTTTGGGAGTGACAACAAAATATCTGCATCTGCTGGAACTGATTGGCTTTGCTGAGAGCAGGGCCGATATCACTGAGGAGTAAAAGAAAGGCAACAAAGCCCAGCAAGCAGCAAATGATGAATTATTCAATGCAAATGTCAAGTTTTAGTAGTGACTGTGGCTGCAAATCTTTTTTTGCAAGGCTGAGCGTTGCCATTAAGCATCTCCATATGACGCTACATCTGTCGGATTTCTTTTATATCATTTTATTTTTATGGATGCCGGGGAAAAGTATTGGGAATTTCCAGGTTCGAATTTTAATAATGTCATTTCCCCAACTTCTGTCGTGCGCTGATTTAATGTTCTGGTTGATTTTTCTGGTTAAATCCATGCCCACTTCAGTAACGTCCCAAGCCGTGAGTCTTCAAATGAAAATTGGCTTTTGCGGAGAAATTTTAATTTTCCGTGTTTTGAACCCGAGTTGAATTCCTTGGGAAGATGGGGAGTGGTGAGGGAAGAGCGAGGAGGTGCCCGTTACTCTGCAAGTGCCGGGGGATTCCTATCACATCCATATAATCAATCTGTCCCAGGATTTCTATAGCTCCCATTATCCCCCGTGCCTCCAGGACAAGGAGCTGGGAACAATTGCCCATTGTCAGTTTATGAAGGAACTTTTCATCTTCCTTCCCCAAAGACTCAATTCTTAATTAAGTAAATTAAAATTAATTAGGGAATGTGTACAACAAGATGTTATCACGGCTGTGCCCCGAACTGAGCTCTGTCTGCTGTGCCTGCGCCGCATCCTCCGTGTCACAGGAACGGGGAATGGAGGGGACAGGAGGGAATGGCTTCAAACTGAGGGATGGCAGGATTGGGTGGGACACTGGGACGGAATTCTTGGCTGGGATGGAATTCCCAGAGAAGCTGTGGCTGCCCCTGCATCCCTGGCAGTGTCCAAGGCCAGGCTGGACGGGGCTTGGAGCAGCCCGGGACAGTGGAAATGACCCTGCCCACGGCAGGAACGTTCCCATCACCTGGTCGGGGCCTCAGCCTTGTGAAAACATCTCTGTACATTTAAGGTCAAGCTCTGTGGAACACTGTGGGTGATTAAAAACCCCTGCCAGAGCTGAGGCTGAAAGAGTTTCATTTTTTAAAGATCATTTTCTATTAAGCAATCCCTAAATATCCAAAGGACAAAGGAGGTTTCCTAACAAACCCCAAAGCACCTGTGCATATTTTGTAACGATTTCTCGTGCTTTGTTAGCCAGAGCTTTGAACCGAGCCACATTCCAAAGGACAGGAATGCTGCACTTCCCTTAACTCGTTTCCAGAGGAAGATGTTGCCATTAGCTATTGACAAGGACCCTCTTATTAACTGCCTGATAAGGATGACTTAAGTATCCAATGAAATAATGGATTACACAGCAAGAGTGAATGAAATGGATCCCGAGGATCGTTGGCCCTGCTGCTAAATGAGCACAATTATTTACTGAATGGAAGGAAAGCGGAATAGGTTATTGATTTGGATCTTAAAACTTTTAGGAGATGAACATCTCAAAGATGTCAGGTGTTTTCAGAAGAGCAAGCGACCCTGCTCCACGAGCCGGTCAGAGCCAGGAGACTCCTCAGTGCGAGCTGGGCCAGGCCGAGGAGGGACCGTCCCCACCCTGGAAAGGGGGGAAAGAAAAGGTGGGGTTTGTGCTCCCTGCCTTCAGCCCTGCCTGTTCCCATTGAGGGGGAAAGCAGGGTTATCCCTTCATCTCAGGCATCAGTGGGAGTGCAGCTCCCTGAGTGCAGCTTTTGGGGCGCCGTTCAGCTGATCTGAATGGACAATACCAGGGTCTTCCCAAAATGTGATTTATAACGTGTGTTCCAGAGCTGGAACTGATTAGATGGCCTTTAATTATCAGATCCATGGAGCGGATCATGGGTTTTTTTAAAAGATGGAATGAGACTTCTTCAAAATGTCCCTCAGTTAGAGGCCTCCTAACTTCCAGCTCTTAACCTTCAAAGAAGTTTATTTCTACTTCCTTCTTCAATAAAACCAAGCCCTGGTAAGGCACAACTGATCAGAAGTCCATGTCCTCTTCTACTTGTTTCTGGAACCAAAGAAAGAGTAAAAAGGCTCTAAGTTTCCACTTCTCAGAAAAAGGAAAGTTAAAAAGCAAGGTTTCTTTTCAATCAGCCGCTGGTGGTGCTGCCGAAGGCCATCGAGACCCATCATATCAGGTAAATAACCACCAGTCAAAAGTCCTCTCGTCTCAGAAATTGCTGCTTTTAACTGCAGTCGCACAAGATGGTTTTTGTTTGAAACCTGAGAGAACTCTTCCCTCAGCCCTGCAGACAATTGCACCTATTCAACTTCTCAGAGTTCAGAAACACGGGGGTGTTTGGAATCTTTTCTAGAGCATCTCCTCAGCAGAGTGTGAGGAGCACAGTCTGATCTCCAAACAAACCCAGCTAAATTTACTCTGCTCCCACCCACCCTGGCGAGGACTCTTGCCACAGTTCCCTGCTCACACGTCTGGGTCAGGGCTTAAATGCTCCATGAAAATTGGATTGCCATTCCACAAAGGCTCCCAAAGACATTTGGAAATTTATTTCTCCCTTCAGTCTCACTGCCCTGCTTTTCCCAATTGCTCCACAGCTCTGGCTCCCGGTGCCAGGAGGAGACCTTGCTTGTTTTCTGCATCACTGAAGCTGAAATGTTTTGCTTAAATCCAAAAATTCCAGCCCCAAAATAGTGGTGCAAGCATTCTGCCTGTGGGGAAGCCTCAGCCAGCGCCACCAAGCAGAGCACTGAATAATCCTTGGAACTTTTTAAGCTCCATCAGAGCAGATTTAACTTTTTCTTCCTGTTGTTCTGATTGGGACATCACCCCACAGCAGCAATTGTCTCTTGATTTCCAGCCTCAGCTTTGGTTTTCATCTGCTCTGAGATAGCTCTCCAGCCAGCAATCACATCCCTCTCCGGCCTTCCTTCCACCGGAGCGGGCCAGGCACACACCTCTCCTCTCTCTCCGATTGCTTCGCCGACCACTTGGTCCTTCGGGCAGCTGCTGATTGCCAGATTGGGAGGTTTGCTGCCCCTGGTGTTTGAGGAGGAGGAGCAGCACTTCTCAGTAGTCTCAGCAGGACGTGGCTCTTTCTCTCCTAAACACCTTCAGATCAGCTGAGCCAGACTTGGAGCTTGTGCTCCTGTTGGAATCAACCAAAATGTGCAGCTGTTTGTTGGTTGTTTCCAGTCAATCAGATTTGATTTGATATGATTCGATTTTCACAGTGTTTATACTAAGAACTGGAATTAGTATGTGGCACTGGATTTCGAAATCAAAAATCTTGATATAAAAGAAATGAAGATAAAATGGACNTTGTGCTCCTGTTGGAATCAACCAAAATGTGCAGCTGTTTGTTGGTTGTTTCCAGTCAATCAGATTTGATTTGATATGATTCGATTTTCACAGTGTTTATACTAAGAACTGGAATTAGTATGTGGCACTGGATTTCGAAATCAAAAATCTTGATATAAAAGAAATGAAGATAAAATGGACGTTGCTGTTCAAGAGGACACAGAAGGCAGAGCTTGTGCCACACGGTTTGTGCCCTCCTGCCCACGATGGAGGAACGGCGGGGTGGGGATTGGCTTCCCTGTGCCATTCATATTCCCAGTGCTGGCAGTGTCAGAACCCTGGCAGCTCCCTGCAGGAATGTGCCCCTCGCTGGGGGTGTGGCTGTGCCACAGAAGTCGGAGAAATGTATTTGCAGGCAGAACTCCCCCAAACAGCAGCTCCAGCTGCTTCACAAACAGCCTGCGTGGGACGGTCCGTTTTGTCCCGGAATAACATGGCACGCGTATTTCCCCACTCACATTTCCCATCTTTTGAGGGCTTTGAGTGTCTTTTTGTTCCAAAAAGCATCTTTTCCACAGCACAGGGCCCCCGATCCATGACTTAGAGGAGCTGTGGCTGCCTGTGGATCCCTGGAATGTTCCAGGCCAGGCTGGACGGGGCTTGGAGCAGCCGGGGACAGTGGGAGGTGTCCCTGCCCACGGCAGGGCTGCAATGGGATGGATTTAAGGTCCCACTCTGACAACCAGCACTCTCCCCATAGCACTTTCCTGCATTGCTTCCCCCAAAGTAGGAATTTCGTGTTGTGTTTGAATGTTTCGTCTGTTCTGGTCCATCTGGCATTGAGGAACTCTCAGCTAAAGGTTACACTCAGCTCGTGCAAGGAAAAATCACAGAATCCCAGGGTCACTGAGGTTGGAAAAGACCTCCAAGATCATCGAGTCCAACCTGTGGCTGATCCCCACCTTGCCAACTGTGAGATGACCCAGTGTTGTTTTCCATTTCTCCTCTTTGTTTGCCTGTTAATTCACAGCTAAATCCTCTTTAGAGTGGGAGATCCTAATAATCTTTACTTATAGGGTACTATAAACTATTGGAGAAGAGTAGGATGTCCTAAGGTAGTAAGATTTACAAATCCACAGAGGATTTTCTGGTCAATAAAAGAAATAAAAGTACAGAACTATCAGTTTTTTTTCATCTTCTGGCATGTAAACGTTGCAATTCTGAATATCATATTAAAATATTGCCAAATTCTTCTTTTAATTTCCAGAAGATTTCACATCTGGCAGCAACTTGCAAAACATTGCAGAATATTCCAGAAAAAAATGAGAGTCTGTCAAAGCTTCATCTTCTGCTGGGATGAGACTTAGCAGAACTATTCTGAGTTATGTTTTCTCCGAGCAAGTAATTGCCTTCATGTCTCATAATATGAACCACTACAAATGATGTTCCTCCCCTGGATCCAGAGGCAGCTCACATTTATATCCCAATAAGCTCCTAATATTGAAGAAATGTGTTGGGTTTCACGTCTTGCGTGGCAGCTGCAGCTCTCTCAATCATTGTTATTAAGGAATATTTGCACACGTTGCCATCCCCGTCAGTTTAGACAATTTTTTTTTTTTTTGCAATTTTGCAAAACAATTTCCCTCCCTGGGTCTCTGCACACGTCGGAACAACTCCACTTATTGAGCTCAGCAAGTGGCACTTTTGGACTGCCTATTTCTTTTCAATAAATCAGCCTAGGCAGGAGTGGCACAGAAAATTGGGGGCTTTGTTTTTAAAAGTTCATTGTTCCTGTAGCTCTGCTCTCTTTTATTTCAGACAAACAGACGTTCCCGGGTTTGTTGGGATCGATGAGTGAGGATATATATTGGGAAGTGGTGTGGGTTTGAAGTGGGATTTGCTTTGATATTTCTGTGCAAATCCATGTGATGGCTCACTGAGTCATACAGCTGAAAATAGGTGGTGATATCAAGCACAGAATTCTTTACAGAATTTTTTTCCCCCTTTTCTTGCTTAGCTAGCTGCTCTTCCAAAAAATTCAGGTCATTATTCAAATCTGTGCTTAGATTAAAACTCCAGATAGCATCACTCTTACTCATTGATGAATCACACTGGAGCAAATTTTGGTCCTACTGAACTCACTCTGTGTTGCCTTAGTCATAAGTTTGTTTGGCAAATCACATGTCATGCTTGAATTAAGCACTTGCTTAAATAAGATACTTTTAAAATACATTCAGGAAAGTTTGCACATCAGATTTATATAGATAAGATTTATATTTCAAACTTGTCAAAGCAAAAGCAGAGAATGAAAAATTCTGTTAATTGTGAGTTAAAACACGGATTTATGTTGTCAGCAACAGACCTAAAGAGATTGCTGGACATACATGAAGTTAAATTTGTTTTCTAAAGTCTGTTTCTAAATGAATTTTAAATATTGGCTTTTGGGAGGCTTTGGAGTAGCAAACTCCCCCTGGATGTAGTGATGCCACCACCACCCACACGGCTCAGTGTCACCACAGGCTCTGCTCTGCCACTGCTGACACCAACTCGACCTTTCCCAAAGATCTTTTTATGTTGCTTGATTCCTATGCCAATATCCAATTTGCACTGAATCTTTTCAGCTGACACCATATGGCTCTTTACATTAACAGGGCCATTTTTCCCTGGGTGAGGATACCAGGAATTTACCTGAAATTATAATTGAAAAGCTAAACACAAAACGGGCAACGTAAACAAAACCGTTTCCAAAAATAGTTAGAACAAAACAGCTGTGAAATTATATTGAAAGGAAGGGCAGGAACTGAGGTGGGGATGGTTATAATAAATTATAGATTATCAATCCCATGGCAGATGGAAACAGGGTTTGGTTGGATGCATCCACGGCTCCAGCTCCTCCCTGCCTCGTGCAGGAACATCACAGTGAAATGAACCCTGTAAGCACTGACACATTACAGCTATGGCTAGAAGAGGGAAAAAATGGGATTTAATATATTCCAAGCATGCCCAGCATGATGATGTGTCCATGGGAATAGGCCAAATGCAGAAATGAGATTGGCGAGTTGCAGCCAAACCACAGCAGGATCCCTGGGGAAAATGGTCACCCGATCTCCCAGGGCCACAGCAGGCCACGGCTCCACTCCCACCCTGACCTGGGGAGAAGGAAAAGCCCAACCACAGCAGGATCCACGGGGAAAACGGTCACCCGATCTCCCAGGGCCACAGCAGGCCACGGCTCCACTCCCACCCTGACCTGGGGAGAAGGAAAAGCCCAACCACAGCAGGATCCACGGGGAAAACGGTCACCCGATCTCCCAGGGCCACAGCAGGCCACGGCTCCACTCCCACCCTGACCTGTGGAGAAGGGAAAGCTCTGGTGGTGCTGCTTCAACACCACCAAGTCTCACCCACAGTGGAATGGAGACCTGAGAGCTGCTCCCCAGGAAATTAATAACTCCACGGTGTGCCAAGACCTACAGCTCCTTGTTGTGGTTGTCCTGTCACGGGGAGAACCTGTTCCCTTTCCAGCTGGTAGTGGAGCAGAACAAAACCTGTTATTAAAGAGGTGCCAGCAGGAAAGGAAAGCTGGGCATGGAACCATAACTTCCCAAGTTAGAATATTTTAATGTGTCCCAGATGACCTGAGGTCACTGTTTGCTTAAGCTTGGTACCTTGCAAATGGAGTTTGGGTAATCCAGACAGGTTGGGATTACAACTCCCTGCAGCTTTATGGATCATTTTCCTCCAAAGGATTAACCTGTGACTTGCAGAAAAGCTCACAAAATATCTGTGTGTTTAAAACCAAGAGAGAATTGTGCAAAGAAATTAATTAACAACCAACCACCGAATACTTGGGGGAAAATGGGAATGGATTAATTTGGGCTCCTTGAAAACCTACGCATTGCACTGGCATTTTTTTCAATTGAAGAATGAAACCCTGATGCAATTTTCCTACTATAATGGCATTATTTTCCACTTCTTTATTTCTCCTTTGTTTCCAAGAATGATGAATTAGTGACACAACTCAGGTGCCTGCAGAAACATTACCAAGCCCAGACATTTTTTGTCTTAGAAGAATTTTTTCCTATACTTGGAGTAGCCAGAAGCAACAATGTCCTTTTTTTGTGATCTCATAGGATTATTTAGGATTTCAGGGCTAGAAATGTCACTCCTGTGATATTCCCTGATTTTCCTACGGGATGTCTGTGCAGGCTCCACAGAACTGGTCCCACGTGGTTTGGGCACCTCTTCAGCTCTCTTTGAAGTTTTCAGCTGCTCCTGCTCCTCTCTGCATCGGCTCTCCCAGAAATCCTGCCTCTTCCCAAGGACCTGGGCTTCTGGAAGCGGGGTGTTTGCAGCGCCCTGAGAGGCACAAATATTCCACAAATATTCCAGAATCACAGAATCAGTCTGATTAGAACAGACCTCTGAGATCGCTGAGTCCAACCTGTGAGTGATCACCACCTTGCCAACTGTCACATCCAGGCTTTCCTGAACAGCCCCGGGGATGGGGACTCCAAACTTCCCTGGGCAGCCCCTTCCAGGGTCTCATTGCCCTTTCTGTGAAGAACTCGTCCTCATGTCCGCACCTAAACCTCTCCTGGCACAGCTGAACATTTTGTCCTCTCGTCCTGTCACTACTTGAGTAATCCATGATTTTAATTTACAAGCTTCCAAGGCTCACATGTGAAAACTGGGGCTTGAAGGAATCACCATTCCCTCACTTCCAGCAGCGCCTTCTTGCCCTCTCTGCTGTATCCCACACCCACGATTCAGTTCCCACTTTTCACTCTTCTCTTCCTTTTTTTTTCTCAGTGAAGTTCAGAGGAATTTTATGAGCAGGTCCTGCTCTGTCCATGCTCTGGTCCAGGACGTGAGGACCCACACACTTCCAGGGATGCAGGGGCAGCCACGGCTTCTTTGGGCACCCTGTGCCAGGGCCTCCACACCCTCCCAGGGAACAATTCCTTCCCAATATCTGATCTATCCCTGCCCTCCGACAGTGGGAAGCAATTCCCTGTGTCCTGTCACTCCAAGCTTTTGTCCCAAGTCCTTCTCCAGCTTGCAAAATAAACTCACTGCTCCTCCTTCCACGGAGTTTTTTAACCAAAAGCACAAGAGTACCGCTGGGTGTGCCAAGAGGCAAACCTCCCCCCTCTTTTCAGGGGGATTCGTGGAATCTTTAGTCTTTATTTAAGAAGAAACTCCTGAGCTGAGCATGGCTCCCGCTGTTGCTGAGGAAGCAGGAGCTGGTGTAAAGGTGTGACACTCCTGGAGCAGCTCTTCCAGGGTACCTGTGTGTTTATGAAATCTGGCTGTACGTGGAGCAGCAGAGCTCAGTGAATGGGGATGAAGAGCAGTTTGGAAGTGGGGATACTGCATCAGCTTTGCTGTGACTGATGTCTGCATTGTAAAAGTGCCTTTTTTTATACTATTTTCTCAAGAAACCCTTTGACAAAGAAGTACAGGCATGTGAGGCTTGAATACATCTTTAAATCTGCGTGTTGATTGCATAACTCCCCAGGACAGCTCAAAACCTCCTTTTGTTATTGCAAATGTGTGCACAGAGTACTGCAAACATTGTCCCCGCTCCTCATTGCCAACGAGACACTTTCATTTTCCTTTTGACTCTTCTTGCAGCCCAGCAAATATTTTGGTTTCTTGATGCACAGCAATGTTGCTGAGAGACTCTGGGTTTGCTGTGATGGCTCTCAGCCCCATTTTGCAGGAAAATGGGGGAAGTTCAGAGCACAGAGTGACACTGAAGTGACAAGAAGCTTCCCTCTGATTTGCATCACAGTCAGATAAAAGTAAAATCTTCCTTTCTAGGGAAACATCTCCTGACTCCGTTTGGCACCAACAATTTGGGACAGGGAGCTTCTTCCAAGAGTGAGACCTGGGTTATTTCTGCACAGCAGGAAATGGTTCTGGCAATGGTTCTAACCCAGCTGGGGACAAGCACTGGGGAGATTTTTGGGGTTTTCAGGGTTGTCTCTGTATGGAGCCATTAAACATTCCCACTCCAGAGCAGCACAAAGCAATGGCATCAACCTCAGAGCAAGGTGGGCAGGGAAGACGTTGCCATTATTAATCAGGAAAAAAAAATTGTTGTACCCAGGCCATTAATCCAGAAGACAACAATTGGCATGGGGGGTTGTTGGGATTTTTTAGATAAGTTTTTAGGTAGCTTTTATTTTAATAAAAGGTACACTTGGTGTATTTCCTAATTTCTTACTTTCATCTAGTGGAAGGTGTTCCAACCCATGGAATGAGGCTGGAATTAGATGACCTTTAAGGTCCCTTCCAACCCAAACCATTCTGGGATTCTGTGATTTCATGATTTTAAAGTTGCCTGAGAATTTATTTTTAGAAAGCAGCCCCACTTCTACCCTTGTGCTGAAATCCAGCAGAACTACAGAGCTCTGAGGAGGAAAGGGAGCATCTCTTACTTCTGGGGCAGAGTTTTCCAGAGTCCCCTTCATGGCAAGTCCTTCACTCTGGCTTCTGAAATCTGAATAAAAATAAAACCAGTTTTCAGTGCTCCATGAGTCTTACTTTATTGATATTTTAAGTTGCAGGATGGGAATTGCTTTAATTTTTTGACACAAGCTGGGGAGTTCCCAGCTCCTCAAAACACACTGATTTAAAAAAAAAAAAATTAATTCTCTTGTGTTTGCCTCCTGAGGTGTGAGATTTTGGGATAATTTGTGTACATTTGTAAACTTGGTTTTCATTATTTTTCTCTGCTATGTTTTTTTTTTTTAATGATAGTTGAGTAAATCTCTCTACTCTTATTTTCCAAAATTAAAGGGCATAAATACCATCCTTATTACATGCTGATTTTAACAACACTTTTTCTGGTGACAGTCATAATCATTATTTTCTTCACTCATCACTGCACTGTAAAGTTACCTTTTTCCTGGTGGTAAAATCCCAGATTTCTGTGGTTTTGAGCTGCACTCGTGCAGGTGCCTGGTGGCTTTACTTGATAATTCCAAACCAAATTCATCTGGTTTCATGTCTGCATTATTGTTAACTCACTTGTTGAATTGGGTTGTAAAAGAGCCCAGGCACAGTCAAGAGTAGATTTATCTTTTGAGTCAGAATCCAAGATTTTATACCACAGGAAACAGCTGCAGCAGGTTCCTTTAAAGAGCTCCCGATGCCTGTGGTAACCTCCACACACAAAGCACAATTCCCTTTCATTTTAAACCTATTTCTTGACACAAATAGTTTTGATATAAAACTCTCAAATCAGGAACTTCCTGCTGCTTTTCATCATTGTCCCTTCCTGCTGTAATTTGGGGAATCTGCTATTTTCATAGCTGTCCTTTTATTTCATTTTATTTGGCGTTGGGCTCGAGATTTTAACTCCATTTTCAACTTTTATAATCGTCATTCAGAGCTTTAAATCTCCCAGGAAGCTATTCCATACTAGATTTCAGGGTTTGGCTGATAGGTTTTGGTGACCTTAGAGGGGAAAATGCGCAGGCTGCCAGTTCCCTAAACCCTTGGAATAATTGGGAATAGAAATGGTTGGGAATGATACATTAACTCCGAACATTAGGCACTAAGCATGCTTACTGGCTACTTTGATCAAGCTCTTTTTTCCTGACAAAACCCCCTTTGAAATGAATAGGACAGAGGTTCCTTTCACTTCAATCGGAGTTCTCAGACGCAGGGAGAAAGAAGGACTTCATAACCTTTCAAAAGGCTCCCCTCGTCCATTCATGGATCTCCTGGAAAGCTCAGCACTCTCCCTTGTGCTGAAGTTACTAAGCCAGCCTGCTGGATACTTTCAGGCTTCCTTCTAGTGAAGATTTGCTTAAACATGAGCTCAGACGCGTCTGTAATGAGCTGGAATGCGGGATGGACAATGGCAGGAGCACCGGGAATGTTTGGTGGTGTGGATTGGCAGCATCACTTTCCTACTTGCACCTTCTGAGTCCGTACCTGGCCCGCTGCAGAGGATGATTCTTTGTACATTTAATATCCTGATTATTTTTCTGTATTTACAGTCAAGTCATCGGCACCCTAAAAATTCCAGGTCTCTTGTAACACCCTACAATGAATGAAGGGTTTGGACCCCCCACAAGGCTGGACAGCACCGTGCCTTGGCAGGGACCATTTTCACTTCTGGAAACTCTGCTTCTACACTCTCTGAGCCTTTTTTTAAAACTATTTTTTGTACTTAGAAGGTAACAACACACAGAGTAAAGAAGAAGGAGGTGCTCCTGCTTGTATCATGTTGCAATAATGTACACTGAGCTAATTATCCATACGTGATGCTTCTCCTTGGAGCAGATTAATGCCGTGAGATATGTACTATTAGGAAAAAAAACCCCAAACTAAGAAATAAACAGGAGAAATCTGCAAAAAGGACTTCCAGAAATATCCCAGGCTTTAGGCAGCTCTGGTGAGAACAAGGATTCCTTGTGTTAAATGTCACCATGGAGAAGCAAAACCAAAAACAAGGGTGTGATAAAGCCCCCGAGCCTATACAGTTCTGACATTTCCACTGATATATATGTTTAAATAAAATTTGAGGATTTTTGGTCTATCCAGTGTTCAAGGGTGCATATTCAATTCCATTATCTCTATGAAGATGAGTCAGAATTCAGCTATTGAACAAATAATTTCGTTTGAGATATTGTTCCCTTGATTTGTGCATGAAAAGTAAATTATTTTGTCTACAGGTGAGTTACAGCTCGTAATTTTTTTACAGCTAAAATTCTTCAGAAAACCTACAACATTTTACAAGAGGAAGAGATTATGTGCTTAAAAGATGGATGGTTCTGACTTAAAGCCAAACTAATGTAAGCTGAAACTTTAGTTCTGCCCTTGCTCAGTTCTGTGCAATGGCTGTTTTAACTGCATAAAAACTCTCTTCTGTATCCTACAGGGCATCCTTTTAAAAAAAATTGCATTGCTTGTAGAAATAAAAGAATGGGATGAGTTTAGGACTAAGAGCCACCTGGAGGGTAAATATGTTTCATTTTTGTACTTTTCTCTTTTTTATTTAAGCAGTGAAAAAGAGCAGAACACGCACACAGAGGGAAAAGGTTATTATTATCTATTGTTCAGCTGACTGAAAGGGGGGAAAAAATCTTACCTCCGTTTGAGAATGCCTGGTTCTTGCAGAAGCAGAAAGACGAAAGTCGTGGTGTCTTTCAGCTCCTCGAGGAAGTGCTTGAGGAGGAGCTGCCTGTCCCAGCCTCTCCCCGCCTCTCACAGGGATGGCACCTGTGCAGCTGGGCCCCAGCACCCTGCAGGGGCTGGCAGCCAGGTGGAAAACACAGCTCGTGCAGGACGGTGTCACAATCACTGCCCCAAAATGCCAACCCTCGGCTGCTGCCCGTCCACCCCGAACCGCTTTAGGGGCATCAAACCCATTTGGGGTGTGGGAAGTTTGGCCGCTCCTAAAACGGTGCTGAATTATAGATTCTAAGCTAAATCATGCAAATTTTTAATATTTATCTGTTAATTCTAATCCAAGGCAAGAATTGTCTATCTTATGAAATAAAAATATTCTAAGGGAATTACACATAAGTGCAGTCTAACACAGTTTTGTTCTCTGTTTCTTTTCTCATATTTTTAAAGCTTCATTTGCTCACATGACTGAACACTTACCTAATGCTTTCACAGGAGTAGTTAATATAATTTCCAGATCTCTTTCCCAGGCTAATTTGTGTCCTTGGCTGATGAACACAATGTTCTTGCTGCTTCTTTTTCCCTCTTGTGTATTCCTGTGCTTGTTTCATCTTCTTCTCTCTCTCTCTAGTTGACACAATTCTTTATTCTTCATTTTGTAAATCATGTGTTTGTCACGAACAGCAGTTGTATTTGCTGTACAAACCCACATAAATAAAAAACACAACGGATAACTAAAGTCAGAGACTGAATCTATTTTTTTCTAATTTAAAAAAATGAAAATTAGGTACAGTTGGCACAGTGATCCAAACAGTGAAGTTTTGACTAAGTTTCAGTTTATTTCAGAAGTTGACACTGACAGTTCCCGTGAGAGCTCTAGGGTGGAGGTGAGGGAAGCAGCTGCCTGGTCTCAAGGTGTCAAAATAAAATGGAAGTGAGGAGATATTTGAAGTACTAAAGGTCTTTTGTGAAGGGTTTTGCAGACTAATGGCAACTCATGCAGGAAACTCTGGATGGGCAGAGGACTAAGGCTTTGTCCAGGTGAGAATTTGGGATTTCTAAGTTCCAGGTTGAAGGACATTGTTCTTGATGGAAAGAGTGATGAAGGAGTTTAGTAAACTGAAACAAGGAGTTCCACCTCAGCATGAGGAAGAACTTTCCATGAGAGTGGCAGAGCATGGGAACAGGTTCCCAGGGAGAGCATGGAGTCTCCAGAGTCATTCCAAACCCACCTGTTTGAGGTGACCCTGGTTGCACTGGATGGCCTCCAGAGGTCCCTTCCAATCCTAAATATTCTGTGATTCTGTAGGAAAAAAAAAATAAATACTTGCGCAGGCACAAGTTTGTATCTGAAGTGTTGGTTTGGGTCAACCCTCCCGACATTTTTATGGCTGGAACACTTTAAGCCCGCATTGACCAACACACTGAGGAGAGAAAAATGCTGGTTTGCCCAGAGAGCAGAGACACTGTGGGGACACTGTGGGGACATGGCAGGGAGGCTGTCGGGACACGGTGGGGACATGGGCAACATTGTCAGGAGACTGTGGGGACACTGTGGGGACACTGCAGGGGAACACTGGGAACACTGCGAGGATACCGTGGGGACACAACGGGAACATTGCGGAGATACGGTGTTTACGCTGTAGGGGAAACGGTGGGGGAGACTGTGGGGGAGACAGGGGGGACACTATGGGGACACGGCAGTGACAGTGTGGGACACAGTGGGGACACTGTGTGGACACTGTGGGGGAAACGGCGGGGACTCTGTGGGGACACTGTGAGGAGACAGTGGGGACCCGGTCGGGACGCTGTGGGGACATAGTGGGGAGACACTGGGAAGACACTGTGGGGACAATATAGGGACACTGTGCAGAGACAGTAGGGACACTTTCTATAGGGACACCGTGGCAGCACAGCAGGGAGACAGCGGGGACACTGCGGGAACATTGTAGGCACACTGTGGGCACACCGCAGGTGCACTGTAGGGACACTTTGGGCACTCGGCGGGGACACAGCAGGGACACTGCGGGCACACTCTGGACACCCGGCGGGGACACTGCAGGGACGCTGCGGGCTCACTCCGGACACCCGAAGCACTCCACTCTCGCCCGGTCCCGCCGCCCCCCTCAGGCTCCCCGAGGCTCCCTCAGCCTCCCGCCCTCGGCTGCGCGCGCAGCGCCGCTCCCGCCGCGCGGGCTGCCGGGAGGGCCGAGCGGCTGTGGTTAATGTCCGCCATGTTTGCCATGGCGCAGGGAGCGGACCGAGCGAGCCCGGTGCGGATCTAGGGCTGCGGGGCGTGCGCTGCGGGCTACGGGCGGCCCCGCCGGGAGCTGCGCCGGGGCGGCGGGACCCTCCATGGTGGCGCGGGCGCGGCGCGGGAGCGGCTGGGAGG
>VYZQ01034432.1:0-26243 GCA_013400655.1 Mystacornis crossleyi | reverse complement strand
ATCAGCTTAGCCCGGACAAATGTCATTGATCTCCGAGTGTGCTTTTCAGACAGAGCTGAGCCGGCGTAGCCGAGCTGCAGGTGGAAGGGACGTTCTGCTTTTTGGGGTCTTGATAAAGGGTGGTGAGAGCCCACCGTGGGAGAGAGGATCATCCTTCCTTTCAGCAGGAGCACGTGCGGGTAGAGATGGGAATGGAGAAGCGGTGTCATCCCGAGGTTAGATGGGTTCAGCCCTATCTTAACACCGCTCTGGTAATTTAGATAAAGCTGCATTTTTGCTGCGGGCCAGAGGCTGCGCAGGGTCGGTGATCCGGGCTGGGAGAGCTGCCCGGGCGGGTTGGGGTGCCCGTGTCCGTGCGAGCACAACGGGAGCTGCCGGGCTGGTAATTGAGTCACACCCCGGCTCATTATGCAGAAACTTTCCCGTGTCGGAAGGGCTCCTCGGCAGGAGGTGCAGTTCCATGACAAAAGCTTCGGAGAGCGCTTTGGAATCTGCCTCGCTGGGCTGCACGGCTCAGCTCTGGGACATCTCCAGTGCAGGGAGCATAGGGAGCCTTTCCTTTTCCTTCAAAAGGAAACCTTGGAAAGAAATACCTTGGGCTTCCTTGGATTTACAGCGTGCCGGATTTCTGCTTGGCAAAACTGAGTGGCTTGGTACAATTTCTGTTTTGACTGAAACCAGTTGAAATGCCCTGTTTGAATAATTTGGATCAACAGACATTAAAACTGCTTACAGTAACCCCCGTTCTTAATTATTTTTCATAAGAAAGATAATTTTAACTGGTGCTAGATGTTCAAAAGGTTATTTGTAATTTATTTTGCCAGCAAGGCTAATAAACAATGCCTTATTTATGCCATAGCATATTTATCATTCTAACCGTTCAACTTTTGGAAAGGTAAATAATTCATTTAATATTTACATAAACCTTGGGTGTCCTAAAAGGCAGTGGTGGTGAAGATCAATTGTAGAACTGAAGTTTCTTTAACAAGTAGAGAAGAATGGAACTAGAACTGAATTCCTGTATCTAAAAGGGTGTAGAAGTAGCAAAAATAATTTTATGAAACTAAAAGTAATATCAGTATAGACTGTCATAATTTTGCATGTAATATGCACTAGCTCCAAGTCAAAGAAATAAAGTATTTGAGAATATACTGTTTTTAAAAGTTTTGATTTTTGATCCATTTTGCAAATTCCTACTTGTTAATGTATAATAATCACAGTGTAGTGGGGCTGAAGGTGTTGGATTAAAATACTCTCCCTGTCCGTGGCAGGTGAAGCCCTGCAAATGTAAGGGAGCAGAAATTCCAGGAAAAAATCTTGAGTTCTTAATTTCCCCGATTTCCTTTGCTGCAATTCTAATTGTGATGAATACATTTACACCTCTGGTCTCTCAAGTTGGGGTGCTCAGCACCTCCCCAGTGGCAGAATTGTTCTCTGTAAGATGTTTTTGTGTCGTCTTCCCTTGCAAGAAGTGAAGATTTGCTCAGCTTCACTTGCGAGGCTCTTCCCAGTCGGTGAGATGCCGTTTTTCCATCAGCTTTCCGTATCAGTGAACTCCTCTGTGCTGCTGTCCCCTGGGCCACACCAAGTGGTTCATCCACGGATCAGTTCTGAGCCAGCATAAACACTTCCTCCCCCCTTTCCGTGGTGGTTTTCTGTTGTTTACATTGGAATTTATAATTTGTTTTTCTCAGCTTTGTGCCGTTTCTCTGGCTGCAGCTCGCACTTGGTGTATCTTAGACCGGTCTGTGTTGCATAACAAAAACTGTTTCTGCTTTGAAGCATCCCGGTGATGTTGGATTCCCTGTGCCAGACTTGGATCTAAACAAAACACTCATCTGCAGTGGTATCCAGAGACTGGATAATTAAGGGAGATACTGATACTACAGAAAGCTGAAAAAATAATAATAGATGTTTCTTGAGGTAAAGGTATTTGGTTTTAAATGGAATTTCGTAGTTAATTTTTAATACGTTTGATTTCTATCAATTACTGTATGTGTGCTTTAATTTCTGTCACCTTTTCCTAAGTTGTCCAGACTGTAGAATCAATCTCTGACATGATTAATTATAAAATGAGGGATTTCTGTGTGGTTCATCAGGTCTCCAGCACTCCAGGTAGCATCACTTTGGTGACGAAACACCATTTGTTTAAAAACTCTGTACAATACGAATTCCCTGCTGTAGGCGTGTGTGCCTCAGTTAAATCAGAACTCTGGATATTAATCCTGGGATGAAAATGTTCCCCAGAGGCTGAGGTTAAATGCAGAGTGCAGCAGGAGGGGCAGAGTTGCCCTGCTCCCCTGCCAGCTCCCGCTGGAGAATTTCCAGTTCTCCCTCCTGGTGACTCTTCCTGCTCCCCGCCGCAAGGAGCAGCTCTGTGACTCACGGTCACATGGAGGTGTTTGTGCGTGCAGCCCGCAGTCAAACACAGCCTGGGGGCCGTGGGTAATATTGGATTTAATAAAGGGCAAACCTCGTTGTTGAGGAATTTCAGCCTTTAAAATGGCATCGTGGGGTTCAGGACATGAAAAAGGAGAGGCTGTTTCTATATGTCCGTGCAGACCTTGGCATTCTGCTTTGACTGGGATAATCGGGATTCCTAACTGAATATTTTGTCACCTTGTGAGCGATACCAGTGTATCCCAAGGAACTCTTTGGACTACATGTTACATTATTTGTAACAATTTTCTCATAAAGCTTTTTTGGGAAAAAAATCCCACTCTTTAGTAACCAGAAATTTCTCACCTAGTACCAGAAACAGCTTTTCCAAAAGGATTTTTTAATAATTTAATTCATTGTTACAACAATAATTTTATTTTTAATAATTAGTTTATATTCATGTTTTGGTAGACTGGGAACTTGTGTAAATAAACGTAGCTTTAAAATACAGAGTTTTAGTAGCTGTAGGTTTTTTGACATTTCATAGGCAGTGAGTGTTTTGTGTCCATATGTTCATAAACAGTGAATAATCATTATTTTTAGGGATGAGAGATTGCTCATGTTCTCGTACACTGCTGCTGTCCCACTCGGGATAATATTTGGAATATCTCACAGTTGTTTCGTGTCCAGTTTGACATAGGATGGTTGAAATTGCATTGTTTCCTTTTTCTAGAATAAAGCTATTTAGAGATTTTTTTAACTGGTTTTATTCAGTTTGGTGCTGCAGAAGGAAACACAGAAATGGTTGTGATCTGTGCTCCTCTCACTGTCCCTGTCCTTTTATCCCGGTCTGTGGGCTGATGGCCACTCCTATTTCCTAAAGTGCTTTGTAGTGCTTCGGTTGTCTGTAGGGCACTGCCAGAGGGGGAAGGCAGGCATTCCTGACCATTGTTTTGTCCAAACTGGATTTTTCCTCTTTTAGATTCACATCTCCTCTCCTCTGGAGGCTTCTTTACCTGGATAGGAGGTGTCATCCAGGGCTGCAGGGCTGGGAGTGTTGGGGCCCCTTCTGTTGGGTTGTTTGAGCCAACATCAGCATTCCAGAGATGCCCTGCAGGTGACAGGCTGTAATCCAGGGATTTGGATGTAAAGTAGTCCCAGAATGGCTTTGGTGCTGCTTTGGGAAGTTCCAGTTGTTTACCAAGTGAGAAAGGGAAGAAAGTGGTGGAAAAGTCAGTGAATCCCAGAATTTGGGGTTGGGTTGGAAGGGACCTTAAAGCCCATCCCATCCCACCCCTGCCTCGGGCAGGGACACCTCCCACTGTCCCAGGGTGCTCCAAACCCCGTCCAGCCTGGCCTTGGGTACTGCCAGGGGCAGCCACGGCTTCTCTGGGCACCCTGTGCCAGGGCCTCACAGTGAGAAATTTCACCCATTTCAGGGACTTGTGTGAATTTTTAGGACGGAGCAGCCCGATTTCATCCACTTTCCCCTGCCTCCCCTCACTGAGGCAGTAAGAGCAGCCAACCCTTGGTCCATTTTTTAGCCTGTAGTCATAATTCAGCAGCCTGGAAGGCAAGTGTGGGGCAGGTGGTTCTTGTGATTATTTTTTTTAAGCAAGGGTGGGGAGGGTATCATGTTGGAAAAACTTGATATGGCCAAAAGTGAAACTGAGAAGTGGTTCCACGGGCGCTTTCCACTTCTGTGTGTCTTCTGTTGCTTGTGGGTTTTCTTCAGCTTCCTTCCAGTGAGTGTTGGAAACTCCTCAGGGGAGCTGAGAGGAGTTTGTCCTCGAAAGCCTTGCTTTGGGTGTGTTGGTTTCCACTCAACATCTGGATTTTTCTGGTTTGCCCGATGCCTTTCGTTACTTGATAATTAATACAATGTTTTAAGGGCCAAGAGAAAACAGTTCTGTTTCCTGACTAGATGAAATCTTTATCAAATCAGTAGAAAAATGCATATTATCAGCTTTGCTAATCACTGAAGTGCTTGCTTTTCAAAATAAATTGGAAATGAAGCAATGGGTTTCAGCTCTCAAGGGTAGGAATTTTTGTGGTGCACAGGCTGATTTCCTGCTCTGTTTGTGACTCCTGATTTCAGTCGTCCTCTTTCCATCCCAGAGCAGAGCGAGGGGGAGGAAAGGAAAGCAGAGCTGTAGGATTGTGTGGGATTGCAAGAGTTAACTGCACACGAAAACAAAACCTGGTGCTTGAGTTTACACTTTTGCTCATGGAAATCGTCTCTAAAAAAAGTGTCTGTGTGCAGAGAGGGAGGAGATGGGGCTGAGGCTTTCCAAGGCAGGGAGGCTTCTCTTCTGACCAAATTAGCTTTTGAGCTTCCTGACACTTCTTTCTGCAAGTGCTGTCAGGAGGTGTTACTCGCTGTGCTTTAGACTTTGCAAGATGAGTCTGCACACTTCCAACTACAGTTCTGTGCTTTTAGCTTCTGAATCTCAGTATTAAAGATAAAAAATGTCCCTTTTGAATTTCTTAATTAAATATAATGTTAAAGAAGTGAGATATTTAGACTTCAGTACATTTTAATTGAATTTTTTGCTTTAGTTCTGTTCTTGGTGCAGGTAGATTGGAAGGCTGACTCCAAGTTGGCCTAGAAATTGCTTATTTTGAGTAGGAAAAGCTGTTGGTAAATTCACTTTGCTTTCCATCCCACTTGAGTAGAGCAGTGTGGGGTTAAAGCAGTGAAACAACCTTCTAAAGAGTGGTAGCTTTGCTTGTATGGTGTAGTTTTAAGGTATGAAGAAGAGAAACAGGTACATTTAATCCTAAAGCTGTGTTTTCCAGGGGCCTGTATCCAATATGGAATTGCTCACTGGAGTTTGATATTTAAGATGAACTTTGCAGTGTGAAGATGGTGTTAGCCCTGGGCATCTCCAGCCATGCTCAACCAAAAAACTTGCAGTTATTTAAAGTACAATGACCTCTGTTTCTCAGAGAGCACTTGAGGGGTGGCAACAGGGGTCTCAGAGGTTAAGGAAAACTCAAACTGCTCTGTAGGGTCCAAGTGCTCTGGTTTGTGGGATAAAAGGAAGTAGGTGCAGTGGGTGGCATCCCTGCTCGTGGCAGGGGGCTGGAATTAGATGATTTCAACCCAAACCATTCTGTGATTCCGTAATATTGGTGAAAAATATGTAAAAAGTAACAGTCAGTATTGATCACTGTTCCCCTGAAAGCAGAACAAAGATGACTTCAGGCTGATAGGACCAATAGCTGTTGATTGATTGCTGTTGTTGAACTCTCTTTTGTAGTGAACGAACTCCCAGACAGAGTTTAGGGACAACGTGAAATGTGTGGTGTTTCAGGGATGGAGGGAATGGCAGGGAACATACCTGGCTCTCAGCTGGACTTCGAGCCTGGCTCTGAATGCCTGCAACCAAAGCTGAGTTATTTTTAGCTAGGATTGTAGGAATTTTAGGGTTTTTTTCCCTTCTGAGGACAAATGGAAGGAAGGATTGTGGTGTCTCCGAAGGGCTTCAGAGAACAGTTCTGGGTTAATGGGGAAGTGTGCTCCAGCAGCAGTGTTACACACACGAAACATTTACATCTTCCCAATGCTGTTAGCTGAGGAAATAGGCCAGTCTAAGCTGTGTTTGTTTGAAATGTTGTAGTCGTGCTAGGGAGAAAGGTCTGGATGTGCTTTTTAAGGAATTAGAGGGTAATCACTCTTTGTCAGGGACTCCTTTTTATTCCCATGGCAGCACGTTCTGTTTGCTGTCATCACTGGTTCTCTAATGCTCCCTTATTTCGTGTAAGACCTTTGGATCTGCCCTACTGCAGAACAAAGTGGGAGCTTCAGATGCTGTCTGTGTCTTTCAAAACTGTAAGAAAAAAGTGCAAACTGGACCAAAAAGTTGTACTGGTTTACCAGGTCATAAATCTATCTGTAAAAACACTTTTTGAGGCTTAATAAATCCCTTTAATTAGCCCAGCTTTCATATAAAAATCTTCAGAGTTTGTTTAAAAAGAACTGTTTCAGGAGTTAAAGTTCAAATTTTCCTGTAGTCGCTGTTCAGCAGAAAGATTTGAGGGGTTTTTTTCCCCCCTAATTTTAAAATTTACATAGTTTATCTATGTTTTGGAGCTCTGCTGTTTGAGGAGTGACAGCAGCACCGCTGAAAGCTGAAATCTCTGTTTGAAAGCTGTGTTATGCTTGAAGGCTTTTTATAGTGAAACGAGTACTAACACCTATTGTCAGCCTCTCCTGGGGAACTCTGTGTGTGCTTACTACAGTGCTACAACAGCTGGCAATCTGAATTACTCATCTGAGTTACACTTGAACGGGCTGCAGAGCCAAAAGGTGTTCTGAATTTTGGACAGATCCAGCCCTCCCTGACGGTGGTTGTGTGCTGTGAGCTGTTGGTACCCAGCTCCAGGGACATCAGTTGAAAGCAGTGCAGTAATGAAACCGTTTTTGTGCAGTTGAGTTGCTCAGCACTGCCAAGCTCTGAGACACGTTTTAATGGTGGAGTGACAGATTTACTCAGCGTGGAGTAACTCAGGCACATCACACCAGCTATCGGATTGCATGCTTATCTTAATTCTAATAGCACTCACTTGGGAGCCTGATTGATTTAATGTTGCTTCATCTGCTGCAGGAGATTCCCAAAGCTGCTCTCATTTTGCAGGAATTGCGTTATTTGCGTTTCTGTAAATGTTAATACTTAAAAGGGGATAATTCATTAAATATCATTTACCTATTTTTAAAGGTTTTTCATTCACTCCCCTCTTTAAAAATACCATTCTGTAGAATTAAAGAGGAAGAAATCGTGTTCTTGAGAGAATTTCCAAGTGGGTAGCAGAGTGTGTGAGTGCCAGACTGCCGTGTGTGCCAGGCTGCACTGCCAGCCAGGCACTGGAATGCTGGCACGTTCCCATTCCTGGTGTTGATCCTGGCCTCTTGGGAGTGTTAACCGTGGGGAGGGGCATCCTAGAAAGCCAAAGGGAGGAAGATAGAGCAGCAAACCCTTTTTTTGTGTGTGTGTGTTTTTTCCCTGCTCAGACAAGTGCTTTTCCCAGCAGTTTGGTGTGTGGGAATGGCTGCAGGATAACCTGCAGCCCTGGACCAGGCAATGTGAGGTTACAGGGATCTGTGACAGAGCTGAGCTTGCATTTCAGGTTGATGTTCTGCTATGCCACTCTCCCTCCCTCAAATCTGGGAAGCTTTGGGGAAGAACAGTAAAGCAGAAGGAAACCTTCACTCCTGGTTCCACCAGCAGCTCATCTGCTGGGAGACTGCACCTTGCTTGGTTTATGTAGAATTTGGGGAACTTGGTACTTAACTTTCCCCAAGGGCTGTGTGGATCTAAGGTCCTGTCCTGGTGAGGACTTCTGTGTTCACTGGACACACAGAAGTGAGCGTGTGCCACCGTAGGCATTTGATGTCTTAGCCTGAGCCTGAGACATTTTTTTAGTGATTTAAGTTTAGCATTATTTATGAAAAGTCTTTTAAGAGAGAAGTTACAGGTTAGCTCTGACTTGCAACAGGAGATGGTTGTCACTGAGTTAACTACGAAAATTTTGTGGGAAAAAAAATCTTTGTGACCTGCTACACTTATTGTGATCTTTATTTCACCTGAAGTGTTTCTGTGGAATTTGGGACTTCTGTCCCATAAGAATAGAATGAAGTGATACCTGTTTGGGGAGTCCCTGCTTTTCAGGTGTTACTCTGGGAGAACTCTTCTTCCTATTGCTCTTAACCTGCTGAACTTCTACGAGCAGGCCAGTAAGGATTGCTGGCTAGACAGGAATGGTGAAATTTGCTATTCTTTTGACTTCATACTCCTTTAAAGGCCTGATCTTGCATACATTTTCTTTCTGACGGGCTTGGGTGGGTTTGGCTTTCCCCAGCCCTGATTTTCTGCTGAGGTTATTTTGTGTAGTTGGAGGGGTTGTCTTTTTCCCAGTCTGGTGGAAGGTGTGGGCTGTGTCTGAACAAAGGGTTCTCTTCATCTGTTTGTAGTTCATTCACTGCAGCACCAAGATTCCCATCAGTTGGGCACCCATGGAACCCTAAATGCTGGAGAACATATCCTGGGAACAAGCATCCTGCTGGCCTCTAAAACCCAGCAAAGCCTGCACTCTGTTATCCTATAGGAAAACAGTGGGAGGAAGGGCTGACTGACTCTATATGCACTTTGTATGCTGATAGCTAAATCACCTCTCCCATTTTCCCCTCGCAGGAACATCATTTGCAACGGGCTATCTCAGCACAGCAAGTTTTCAGAGAAAAGAAGGAGAGCATGGTTATCCCAGTCCCTGAGGCAGAGAGCAATGTCAACTACTACAATCGTTTGTATAAAGGAGAGTTCAAGCAACCAAAGCAGTTCATTCACATCCAACGTAAGTTACAAACATTGGGGGTGTTGGGGGTTGTGGTGTCTGTTCGGCCCCTCCCTGTTTAGCCTGAGTCACCTTTGTCTTGAGGTCAAAGTTGCTACAGTGGTCAGAAAGTGGGAGGATGCAGAAATCCATTTATATCTGTAAATTCCGGTGTCTTCTCAAGTTGTGGAAGAATTGAAGGTTGCTGGTGAACGTGGGCATTTTGCTGCTGGATTTGTTTCTGGGCTCTGTGCTGATGCTCTGCCTGTGTAGCTGCTGAGCCTCATCCTGTCTCTGGGGCTTCCAGTATTCTTGATCCAGCCTCTCCTCTTGTGGTTTTCTCCTGCTGAGTCTTGAGAAGGGATAACTGAACCTGCCTGGCTGCCTCCTGGTTGTTTACATTGGTGCAGGGAGCAGGAGAGAGGTTGTCTTGCTCACCTCTTAACTCCAAACTTCTCTGTAAGTGCAGATCCATAAACTACAAGAGTTTTAGTAGTGAAACCATCCTTTGTCCTGCTGCTCACAGTAGAGTCCTGGCAGGGCAGCTGTGCTGCCACTGGGCTTCAGGCTGTTCTGGGTTACAGTCACTTTTCTCTGAGTTTGGCCAAAACTGAAGAATTCCATTTCAGCAGGGAACTCTACATTTATTATATAGATAAAACGAAGTATTGTGCATGAGCTTAGCTAGTGATGTCTTACGAGATCTCATTAATCTAAACTTGAGGGCTCTGGGTTAATTTTCCCACTCCCTTTGGTTGCTGTCCTGTTGACAGGTGACACTCTCTCAGGGTTCAGTTGTTCCTTGGCACACAGATCACGTTTGTCCTTTGCAGGATGTCGTCCAGGGGGTTATTTGGTCACTTGGATTCCTCCCAGGAGTTACCTTTGTAGCAAAACCTTTGATTCAATTATTGCATCATTTCTCACCAACGTGGCGAAGTGTCCAATTTTTCCATTTATTTACAAAATAGGAGATTTTGGAAATAATGTGCTCTGGCTCCTCTATGATGCAATAGAGGCCGTAGAGGTGATGGGGAAAATCAACTAAAAGGAATTGTTTCTCTCCTGAATAAAAGAAACAAACTTGCAAGCAAGGCTGGCTGAATGAACTGAAACCAAGCTACTGATTGAGGATTGTATTTTATTCTGTTCTTTGTTGGACACTGCCAGAAACACTGTGAATACTATTAATAAACATGTCTAAAAATGTTAAATGTATTATGCCAAAATTTTCTTTGTCTTATTGAGACTCACAGTCTTTCTGGACAGAGTTACAGAAGGTATTTGAGCTGAAGATAAACATCAGATCCTGCTCCAAGATCATTTTTCCCACATAATTTGAGTGGAGTAGGTGTGATACAAGGCAGCTTTATGCTACATAAACTGCTTAGAAATTCTGGTTTACTGCTGGAAGCACAAATAGCAACAATACCCACTTTGGCCAGGCAAGTTATGTAAACTGATGGGAAGTGCCAGGAGGGCACATAGTATAAGTCATACTTACGGGTGGGTATCTCTAGCAAATTATGTTTTGCTGGGATTCTGGTAGCCTAAGATTTTAATATTTTTTACATTCTTTTATTATAGATCAGTGGTTCCAAGCAGACAAAAGTTAATTTCTTTGTAAAGCCTGGAATATGTGAATAAGCAGGTGTTAGTTCACCTCAGTAACACCAACTCAGGTGATGTTGAGCTGAATGTAAAGAAAAAACCTTGAACTATTCTAATTATTCCAGCATGCTTAATAATTTTCCAGGAGTATTTGTAGCATCAATAACATGGAGATGCATTTTAAGTTATTGATAATTAGCAGAGAAAGTTGATACACTTGGACCTAGAGTTAGAGCTAAGGGGATGGAAGACAAAGTCTCCCTCACAGAAACAATTAAACAATGTTCATTAAGTGGGGTGTGAACTCCAGTCATCCTTAAAAGGTGAACTTTTGGACAGAAAGTTTCTCTTCCATTTTTTACTTGGCTGACCCTCTGTATTGATCAGTTTGCTGCCTTGGCTCAGGCCTGGTTGCTGCTGCTGGCACAAGAGGGTGGCAGGGCCAGGGTTTGCTGAGGAGGGAAGGGAGCAGAACTGCTTGGAAACTTGTGCCTGTGGCAGCTTCAAAGGAGTGTGGAACCACAGCCTTAATTTAGTTAGCTAAATGAAATCAGTTAATTTGGTTAAGTTAAACCCAGTCCAGCGTAACTTCACTGCAAACCAAATTGCATTGGTGTAAGTTGGTGCAAACTCAGTTCCTAGGGGAGCTCAGGTAAACAAAAGCAAATCCCTCTGGCAGGTGCTGCTGGAGTGGGTGGAGTGGCAGAGGATGGGAACTGGGATGTTGTGTTTGCAGCAGCAAACCTGTGAGTTGTGAGCATTCCCAGAGAAACTTTCCAGTGGGATCACTGGGATGTTGTGTTTGCAGCAGCAATGAGCAAACCAGCGAGTTGTGAGCATTCCCAGAGAAACTTTGCAGTGGGATCACTGGGATATTGTGTTTGCAGCAGCAATGAGCAAACCAGCGAGTTGTGAGCATTCCTAGAGAAACTTTGCAGTGGGATCACTGGGATATTGTGTTTGCAGCAGCAATGAGCAAACCAGCGAGTTGTGAGCATTCCTAGAGAAACTTTGCAGTGGGATCACTGGGATATTGTGTTTGCAGCAGCAATGAGCAAACCAGCGAGTTGTGAGCATTCCTAGAGAACCTTTCCAGTGGGAGCACTGGGATGTTGTGTTTGCAGCAGCAAACCAGCAAGTTGTGAGCATTCCTAGAGAAACTTTGCAGTGGGATCACTGGGATATTGTGTTTGCAGCAGCAAACCTGTGAGTTGTGAGCATTCCCAGAGAAACTTTGCAGTGGGGTCACTGGGCCTGCCCAACAGTGCCTTGTAGAAATGCAGATGTTCTGGAGGAGAAAGACTGGATTTGTCCAGAGTCAGGAGAATGTCCCAGGATTTAGCAGGAGGTGTCCCTGTGGACTGGAAGATGGAGCTGGTTCTCCAGCAGCTCCTGCAGGAGCAGCTCCCCAGCTGCCATGGCCGGGGCAGGACCGAGGGAGTGACGGATGGTTCCATCCATGGCACATAAACACCGGGGTCTTGTGATGGCTTTGGAAGCCAGGGAGCTGCCATGCTGTGGGCCAGCTCCGGGGTGAAAAATGGCCTTTTCTGGAACAATTTCAGTTCACTCAGTGCTTGGGGAGAGAAGAAAACTGGTAATTACAGGTGCTGCTGAAAGTGTGTTTTGAGGAGTGGTAAAGGAACATCAGGGGAGGAGGACGCTTCCATGGGTGTCCCAGAGCTGTCAAGCCAGCTTGGGGTTGATGAACTCTGAAGGAGAAGAGGTAGCCTTGCATTTCCTGAGGCTCTCATACCTCCCTAGGCTGCTGAGAGTTTGTGGCCATCCTGTCTGCTCTGAAACGGGTGGTGCTCCCATCCCCTCCGTGTCAGGAACTGCACCCCCATGGAAACCCCTCTGTTCAGAAGGAGACCACGCTGACAGATACAGGTCATGGCAAATAGAACGTGGCTGATGGCAGAAAAGCATTGCTGGCAGGTTGGAGAAGAGGGGTGTGCCAGGGACTACTGCTGTTCTCACAGGAGTGATGGGGGTTTGTTTAAGAAAATGAGACTGGATTTGTTTGATGTGTGGTGATCCTGGCAAGGACCTGCTGGATGCCTTTTATCTTATCTTGAATATTTATCAAAATACGGAGCAGAGAGAGGGAGGGACCCCCTGCTTGCAGCTGAGGTGCACCATGGGATCACTTTAGGTGCTGGCAGTAACCTGCCTTCCCTCTTGGAGACCTGTCACTGATATCCACAGTGTGTTCCTGAGGGTGATTGGTGGGTTTAGATGCTTTTTGATGGAATGGTTGGGCTGTTTTTCTTTTCTTTCTGCTCATCTTGGTGTCTCCTGGCCGCCTCTCACTTGAGCCTGTCTGGTTTTATTCTGGAAGGTGAATGGTTCAAGACCTTTCAGTGACTCTTCCCATTGTGGAAATGAAGGAAAGTTTACTGGCACTGCTCACAATTTACAGGTGAACAACATCGCATCTTCCGTGTCACAGATCCTGCTCGCTGATACTCTGCCTTGGAAAAACTGACTGGAAACACTTTGTCCACAGGGGATTATTGGATTATCTACTGACAGGCAATAGGTTGACATCTTTGTGGTGGGAGACCAACATCTGCCTGAGGGCAAACAAGCAGTGCCTTTTGTGGACTTTAATGGTTTTCAGTCCAGCTGTGCTCCAGCAGTGCTCTGCTGGAGAGGCAGAGCTGTTGCAGAAAGCTGCAGTTTAATACACAGTTAATTGCTGGCCAGCTCTTGGTCACTTGCCCGGTGACAGTGTCTTAAATAAACTTGCCATGCAACTTGTATTGCTGAGTTAACATTGCCAGCAGTTCTTGACACATAGTTACAGCCTGTTATTAAATCCTCCTCCAATAAATTGTTACAGTGTGTGGTGGGTCAGAGAACTCTTGTGGCCGGGTGCTGCTGTCACAGTGGGTACAGGCAGGCAGTGTCTCCTCTGAGAGGCACCAGCTTGAGCTGAAGATGCTGAGAGGCTGCTTTTTAGCCCTTCCCAGCTGCATCTGGCTGAGTTTCTGTGCCTGACCAAATAAATAAATACTGGTAGTGGTTTAGCTCATTTATTGCAGTGGATTACAGAGAGAGTGGTCTTGGGCAAGGCTGAGCTGTGGAAAGGTACTGCTTACCACCTTCCTGTTGGAGGGAAAATACTGGGATTTGCTTTAAAGATGTTCTGTGGTTTTCTTTTGCTCCTGGTCTCCCAGGTTTTTGTTTTAAGGTGCTCTCAAAGCACACAGGGCAGCTCAGTAGCAGAGGTTTTTAGATTAGAACTTGGTATAGCCACAAATTAAGAGCATGGAGATAAGATAGTGCTGTTTGTCTATTAAGAATAGAATATATTTCATCAGGCCTATTAACTGCTGTTATTCCAGTGCTGATTGAATTACTGGGAGTGTTGTACCTGCTGCATCACCCCTTCAGGGTTTTATTAGGTGTTCAATTAATGTTTCTATTAACAGTTCTTACTGTCATATGTAATTTACTCGTAGTTGTTGTAAAATTTTATTTCTGCCGTGTTACCTGAATGGGAACTTCCTTCTGCTTTTAGTAGGACCAGGAACTTGGTCAAGTATGGAAACTAATTAGCCCAGTTAGTAATAAAGTCATGAGCTTGGCTGAGAAGTTGAGAGCTGACTGTTGGGAGAGTCTGAAGGAATTGTCAGGCTCTACATCCACAGCTGGGGTGGTTTTGGAGAAGAAGTAACAATTCCCACAGCATTGGTCTGGGATTTTCACAGTGACATGAAACAAGAAAAAGTTTAGTCTATTAAATGTTTTAACACTTCAGGTTTGGTGGACTGTTTAAAAATGGGCAACTGAAATTATATTGGAACTTGAGTGTAAATGCTTTTTTTCCAAGTCTGGAATTTGATTGAAATTGATCTCAGTTGTTAATAATCTTACCATGATATTCTGGAGGAGCTGTATTATAACAGCATTAAGAAGCATCTTTGCTCCCGTTTTGCAAAGATATTTTAAAGTTTCTGTGCCTGTCAGCCCTTCCAGTCACTTAAAATGAAACTGCTTGGATTCCTTTCATATTGGGAGCTGGAGACAAGCAACTTCTACCTGCTGTGTGTTACATGGGGAAACTTTTTAGCACAAAAGAAGTGTTCTGGCAGAGGAGTGCTGGTCTGGAATCCTATCAGTCATTTCTGATTGCAGGTGTGTGTCCAGAGTGTGTTATTTACCCAGCATTTCAATTTCTTGTGTTCCAGCCTTTAATCTGGACAATGAACAGCCAGATTATGATATGGACTCTGAGGATGAGACCCTACTGAACAGGCTGAACAGGAAGATGGAAATCAAGCCCCTGCAGTTTGAAATAATGGTTGACAGACTCGAAAAAGCCAGTTCTAGTCAGGTATGGTGTGAAGAAATCCCTGAGAAGGTTTTGATTTCCTGGGGGGTGGCTCTGGGTGGGTGCTTGGTTTAATTTCCTGCTGACAGGAGGGGTGTGCTTGTGTGAGTCTGCAGTGGCACAGAAGTCACGTTGCTGCCTCTCTTATCAATATTGGTAACTTCAGATAAAACAGGTGGGGAAGGAGCTTTTGGAGTTGCAGGGGTTGGTTTTAAAATTTAATTCCTGATAACTGTGCTAGAGAGGACAACTTAGATTTTCTTTTACCACTGTTGGTATGGAACAAGCTTGTGGTGATCAGTAGGTGTAGAAATGACTATAAATATATGAGAATCCAAATTTTGTTACACTTTTTTCTGCCAGACATTGAGTTTGGTTGATTCTGGAGGGTTAGAAGCACAGACAGTGAATTACCCATGTACCAGTGTTAAATCAGATCCTGAGCTCTTCCAGGAGGGCAGTGTCTGGAGAAGGGTCTCACAGCCCAAAATATTACTCCAAAACTACATCTGAGGGGTCCGTTTGTGCAAGTCAGGTTTGAAACAGGGGGAATTCTTTCCCAGTGAGATGAGGCTTTGTGGGAGGGAAAAATCCATTGTGGGATCCATGGCTCTGCCTCAGTTCCTTAACGTGATTTAGTTCAGTTAAAAGGCAAAAATATTGTATTTTCTCCATCTTAGAACAACATCAGAAAGGCAGAGATATCATATTGTGCTAAGAAAATGGGAATGAAGGGAAAAAGTAGGGAATACATTGGATGATACTTGCTGAACATGGATTTGTTAGAGCTTTGATAAAGACAGCCCTGCTTTGGCTTTCAGTTCAAACCATTCTGGTGATCACTTTTCATGAATAATAGCCATACTTTTTATGCTAGTTTCACCTTTCCTTGCTGGAGTGAAAAATTTAAGACTTGAGGAATGCTTTTCAAAGATAAACTTTATTACAAGAATACAGATTTTTTTTTTTTTTTCCGCTGGAGACAAAAGCAACTTTTGCAGGTTATTGGAGCCTGGGAAGGGGAGGTGGCTGGTGGGGTTTGAGTGCTCTCAGATGCCACCTGGGGCTGCCTCTCAATTCCCAGTTTGCCTGCCTGATGCCTGGAATATTAAGGGATGCTGCTGGGAATGCCTTCCCTGCCAAGGAGGGGGTTCCAGGGGTTCCCCCTGGGCATTCTGGTATCCTGATTTAAGCAGGGGATACAAGGGCTCTGCACCTGCAAGCAAACACAAACACACAGGGTCAGCTTAACCTTTGCAACTGCACACTCAAGGCAGAGTTGATTTTTTTATTTTTATTTTAAGAAAGACGTTAATGGAAAAAAGGGAGCGAAAGACAAACAAAACCGAAAGGATTTTCAAGCAGTATTTTTTCCTTTCTTTTAAAAACAGTTCGTTGCTTTTCTAATTCTAGCATAGACTGCAAAGGTTTTATCTGCTCTGACTGGAATTAACACTTCCAGAGTAGCCATGGTTACGCTTAGGATTTCCTTGATTTTCTGAAATATGTTGTTTCCTTTTTTTTTTTGCCTCTCCTAATGTAGGGACAAGATTTAATTTTAACACGTTGCAAAAGTGCAAATTAAGTCGTTCAGTTGATTTTTTTCGAATTATGGGGAAGATGAAGTCCTGCCTGACTTCCTTCTAAGTAATACTGGAGATACTATTTTCTTTTTATTTAATGAATGGGCCCAAGATGATACGAGCCTGTTAAACTAATGTACTACTCGGTGATATTTTTGCATTTCTTTAGAATCTGATTTCCATACAAAAAGCTGAACATAGACTGAATTTTTATCTTTAGATTACCTGTGTAGGACTAGCACCTGCTGAAATACCTGAGCATACAAGTGAACAGCTTTGTGTCTCTGGGCTGGAATAAACAGGGATGGGCATTGCCATTTTCTGTGCCAAAATAAACATTTGGGGGGGAAGTAATTAAGAAGTGGATACACTTCTAGGGGAATCAACATTCAACAGCAAAGAATTACACATGAATAAAGGTTAACCAATAAGAAGCATCTTTTTGGGGGGAAAAAACAATCAAATTAAGTGATTCCCAAATCATGATGTGCAGACTGTAGTAAGTTCTTTATAGCCTGTGCTTGCAGTTGTTCCAAACAGTGTTTTCAGATTTGAGGAAAGATTGATGGAGTTCTAGACCACTGGATGAAAGAGATGCTGCTGCTGCTGGTTTAGGAAAATTGGGAACTCTATATTTAACTTGGAGAGAACAGCTGGTGGCTTCAATTTCCATCCATGTTTTTTCACCCCTTTACTCTGGTGCTGGAAAACGATGAAGTTTATCCAGAAAATGCACGCTGGGTGTGAATGTGTGGTGACTTTCCCTACCCCCATCCCAAGTGCACCTTTTTCCCTGTTCCCCTGCAGCTTGTAACCCTTCAGGAAGCAAAGCTGCTGCTAAATGAGGATGACTACCTGATCAAGGCTGTCTATGACTACTGGGTGAGGAAGCGCAAGAACTGCCGGGGGCCCTCGCTCATCCCCCAGATCAAGCAGGAGAAGAGGGATGGCTCCACCAACAACGACCCCTACGTGGCCTTCCGGAGGAGAACGGAGAAGATGCAGACCAGAAAGGTGACTTGGCAGAGTTCACTGCCTGAAATTTTATATTTCTCCCTTGGTAGGAGTTACTTGGATCCTTGTCCAGCATCTTGCAGGGGACAGGTTACCGTCCATCCATTTTTTGGGTTGAAACTCAGAGCAGTGCCCAGCACACAAACAGCCTGCTGGGTTGGAAGCTTCCCTCTCTGTGAGAAAAGGGGGAACAATTTCCCAGTTTTTGTGTTTGTAGCACGGAATGATTTGAAGCAGGAAATCCGTAGTCGCCCAGCATTTTGCTTTGTACACAGGTACAGCCTTTAATGTGTGTGCAGTCAAGGTGGGGAAGCTGTTGTAGGCTTGAGTTCCTCCTTCTGACAAACTTGCAGTGGGTTGAGCTGGAATCTGAGCAAAACATGGGGGGAGATGGCTGAAAAGTTCTTCTCAGTTTACTCTTAAAACTGGGTTTGTTTGCTTTTTGTGGCTTTGTTTGCCGAGTAGGATCTGCTTTAGGAAAAGCTGCTTTGGAGTGTCCTCATGAGCCTCGTTTGCAGCAGCATTATGTAACTTTATTTTTGCAGTTTGTGCCTCATGGCTTTTGCTTTTGACTAAAAATTTGTTTCATCTCTCAACAGAACCGAAAGAACGATGAAGCATCTTATGAGAAGATGTTGAAATTAAGGAGGGAGTTTAGCAGAGCCATAACAATTTTGGAGATGATTAAGAGGAGGGAGAAAACAAAACGGGAGCTGTTGCATTTAACATTGGAAGTTGTGGAGAAAAGGTAAAATTCTAGGATATAAAAACCAAGATTTTAAATTTTCATTAAATGGCTTTGAAAGCATCTCTTATAATTTATTTATTATAGCACCAGGAACTTCAGAAGCTGAAAGAGAAGGGGTTTGTGTAGACTGCTGGAAGACACTGGTTTGTGTCTTTCAGACATTTCCCAGTGGAAATGCAGCACTATAGTTTTAATCCTGTTTTTTTTCAGGTACCATTTGGGTGATTATGGAGGTGAAATCCTCAATGAAGTGAAGCTGAACAGACCCGAAAAAGAGATGGGCACAACTCCATCATCTCTGCACAATGGGAACCACCACAAAGTTCAAGAATGTAAAGTTAAGGTAAGATTTCTTTCCTTGCTGTGAGATCGTTCCTGGGATCATCATTCCTTTGGGATCATCATTCCTTTGGATGTACTTCAAATTCAAGTGTGTCTCTGAAGAAATAACCTGAAATATTAGGAGTTAAAATGCTTGGGGGTGAGGCTGAGAGTTGAAGACCTCTGGAAATTTGTATTTAGCACCTGCGACACCTAGTGGTCCCAGAATTCCACACAAACCCCTGAATGCCTGGTTCTCCAGGAATTTTGGCATTCCTCGTGTTTCTCCCCTGGTTCCCAAGCCGAGCTCCATTACTGGAGTTAGCTCCAGCCAGGCTGTTATTGATGAGTGTTAATTCGGGGTAAATTGAAACACTTTTAAAACCTGCACTGGCTTCTTCAAATGGAGAATTTTGCAAGTGAAATAATCTTTTCAAATGGGAGCTTTGAAGTTTAATAACATTTGTGTTCAAGTGGACAGTTCAGTATCAGCGGAGCTGCTCGCTGCAGAGGGTTTATGTGAGAAAAATCTTAAACAGCCACCCCAAATACCAGCACATCTGTTCAAAAGTGTCAGCTCTGCGAGAAACAGGAAACAAATTAAATTGTTTCTTTTGAACATGTCTGAGCAGTTCAGAAAATTGAAAGTGCCGTGGAAAAATGAGATCTCAGAAAATAATTGGAAGAGGAATTGCAATTACAATATACTGAGTGCAGTGCAGAGCGAGGAGCCTTTTGGGCAGCCCTATGGCTTGAGAGCTGTGTTTATTAATAAATACCTGTAAAAACAATCAGTGGCAAAGCTCTGGGGTTTAACGCGCTCAGTAAATTTTGCACGATGCGTCTCAAATGTCAGCAGAGCCTTTGGAAGGCGAGCAGTCATGCCTTGAAGTAATTAAGTTTTCTCTTCTCACGCCTTAGTTTTTAGAGTTTTCTGTTTGTTCTTCCCGAGCAGCATCCTCACCACTCCTCTCTGAAGGAGGAGGTGTCCGATGTTGTCCGTCAGAAGAAGAAGTACCTGAAGAAGCCCAAACTGGAGTGTGTGGTGACCCCCCAGCCCCTGGCTGAGCCCTTGCCTGTGCTCAGCAAGAGTGATATCAAACAGTACGACTTCCACAGCTCTGATGAGGACGAGTTCCCACAGGTAACCACCCAAATCTCAGTGTACACGAGGCAGAAATTTCAGTTACCTGGCGTTTGGCCAGGCTGGCTTGTCCCAGCTCTGAAGAGATTTAAAAGCTCCTTGTATAAACTGAGTTTTCCTTCCAAGCTGTGCTTTGGTATATAAACGTGGCAGTTCATGTTTTATAAGCATAAATTTTTATAATAAATACAATCATACAAAGGCGGCAGTTGGGACAGTGACGTTGTTTTCTGGTCCAGGTACCCTCACCAGTGTCAGAAGCAGAAGAAGAAAACGATCCTGATGGACCCAGTGCTTTCAGGAGAAGAGCAGGATGCCAGTATTACGCTGTAAGGCTGTGCCCTCGGGTTTGGTGGTGGTTTCCTTCAGGTTGGCATAGTGCAAATGTTGGAGTTCTTCCGTTCCCACTGTCGCCACCAAAGCTTTGATGCTTTGGGGAGTCCAAAGACAAATTGCCAGAACTTTCCCTTTTCTGCTTGGCTCTGAAGGGTCCAAGCTGAAGCTTCCCTCTTATTTAGAATTTATCCTCCTTTCTTTTTTCCCTAGGCCTGTGAGTTAAGTCCTTTGCCAAAAGATGTTGAGATGACTGAAAACTTTCCTCTTGCTGTTAGAAGCAGAGTATTTAACAACGTTAGTCTTAGAGTTTATTTTTTAACTACTGAAGCCATTGGAGTTTTGGTTAACTCAGCATAAACCACATGTTCTGTCCTGGAGCCTGTGCGTGATAACCAGCAGTGCCCTAACCAAAGCACCTTGTGAGTGAGGATAAAATTGCCTTTTCTTTCTTCACAGCCTCGTTTGGACCAAACGAATTCTTCGTATGAAAGCCCAGAATTGGCAGAATTGGACAAACTGAGGTTCAGGCATTGCCTTACAACCCTTACAATCCCAAGGAGGTGTATAGGATTTGCAAGGAGGCGGATTGGCAGGGGTGGAAGGTACAGCTGGGTTATTTTTACTCTTCGTTGGCCTTCAAAGGATAAAAGTATTAAAAAGAGCTAATGAAACTAACAGTTTTCCTCCTCCTCTTTAATCAGGGTTATTATGGACCGAATATCCACAGAACATGATCCTGTCTTGAGGCAGATTGACCCGGAAATGCTGAACAGTTTTTCAAGCTCTTCCCAGACTTTAGACTTTTCTTCTAATTTTTCACGGACCAATGCTTCCAATAAACATTGTGAAAACAGACTGTCCCTTCCTGAAATCCTAAGCAATATCAGATCGTGTCGACTGCAGTGTTTTCAGCCCAGGCTACTCAATCTCCAGGACAGTGATAGTGAAGAATGTACCTCAAGGAAAGCAGGGCAGACTGTGAATAATAAAAGAGTCTCTGCAGCATCTGTAGCTTTATTGAACACCAGCAAGAATGGCATATCAGGTAGGCAAGGCTTTGGCTGCTTCTGGGATTGAAAAGCCTGAGTTTTGGTGGGTTTTCCTTGGGGCTGGACTGATAAGATCTTCAGCATTGAACTGATAAGGTCTTCAAAGCACAGATACAACCTGACTGTTTTGTATTCCTTAACCAAACAGAAACTGGCCACAAACACTTCTTCCTCCAGCTTTGCTTCCATTAGAATATGAAGTGCTGGATTCAAGCATTATTCAAAGCAGGGATTCTGCTCAGATTAAGAATTTCTTAGGTCTAATTGAGTCTTAATGGCACTAATTGGTCTCACCTTGTGTAAAGGTTGAAGAATGCTCATTGTGAATGCAAAACAAAACTGGTGGTTTCTTGGGGAGGGTGGGTGTGGCTCATTTTTACTGTCAGTTTTCATTTTTGACTCAGAAAAACATAGGAAGTTCCTGAGTGCCCTAAGAAGGCGTGAAAAGGTCTGAAAATGGTAAAAATGTTGCTAGTGGAAGCATCCAGTGATGAAAAAATTGCTTTAAGCTTAAATTGAGCAGTGTTTGCATCACTTGCTTCATGAGCTAGAGTTGTCATTGCTCAAGATTTAACACTGTCACTTCTTTATAATCAGGAAAGAATCATAATCATGTGATATTCCAAAAATCTGAAAAATCTGAGATACAGCAAATGAGATCTACAACAGCAGCACCTGAGTGTATCCCTACTCCATCCTGTATTGTAAACCAGGAGAATTAAATAATAGAACTGACTCTGAATTCCACAATTTCTGTGGTTGTGGAATGTTCCCCATCTCTCTCAAAGCTGCAGGAATGAGTATTTAATGTTCAATAATTTATCTCTAGAATTCCTGTGTACTCTTAAATTGTTCTGACAGAGGCACAGAATATTTATTCCAGCCCAATACTCCCAGAGCTTCTCAGTGTGGCCACTGTAACCTTCAGATTGTTCTCTCCCATGAAAAGATGGGCACAGGGACAGATAGAACGTACTTTATATTTTATGGAATTATTTTTTGGAAGAACTGGAAGGCCTGGGGAATCACAGCTGTGGCAGAAAGGGGCAGTTCAGTGGGATGGGATTATTGATAAACACCAAGAGCTGTTAAAGAAATAGCTGAAAAATGAATAAAACCAAATCTGATGGCTCTAAGCCACTTTTTGGAGGAATAGTAATAAACTTGTGGTATAATTTTAGAAATCATCTGAGGAGTACATTTAAATGAAATGGAAATCCCTCAGCAGTTGAAGTACATTATGCATGGAATTTATGGCTGGGGAGGACCTTTTTTGTCACAGATCTAAATTACAAACCAGATCCTGCAATTCTGGAGCAGGATCAGACACAATAGACAGCAGACTTCTTCCCCAAATAACTGAACCAGCAAGGGGCATTCCTGTTGGATTTTCTCACTAGTAAATAGGGAATAAATTTTAAAAAGGCTGACCAGAGCCTGATTGTGCATTAAATGAGCACAGGCACTGCCACTGCATTTGTTGAAGTCATTCTCTTTGGGAAGTAATTGTGGAAATCAGTTGATTTTACAGCTGATTTGATATTCCCTCCAGAGGAAACGGTGGCAGAACTTAGACTGATTATTTTTATTTTTTTAATTATTTTCCTTTAGAGAGGGCTTGGGAGTTGCTTTGATTTTTGCTGCACAAGAATATTTAAAATCACCTCAGTGTTATATTTTCCCCTGTATTAGTAAAGCAACTCTGGTATTTCCACAAAATTATTGTACAAACAGATTTTTTTTTTAAAATATGTGACTAGACATTTCTTCAGAATAACCTGCTGAGGGCATGAATCAAGAACCAATTTTTTGAACTAAATTTCTCTTACTCATGTTGTAAGCACTGCAGATGGGAGAAGTGTGTCCCTGGAGAGAGCACAACTGCACATGATGCTATTCCCAGCTGAAGGATTTTGCTTGTGGAACAAACTTTTACCTTTTAGTGCTTAAATGGATTTTTTTTTAATTATTTTATTTTAAAGAGGGCTTGGGAGTTGCTTTAGTGCACAAGAATATTTAAAATGACCTCTGTTATATATTTCCCTGTATTAGTAAAGCAACTCTGGTATTTCCTCAAAATCACTGTACAATTTTTTTTTATTTTAAAAGTATGTAACTAGACTTTCCTTCAAAAAACCTGATGAGTGCATGATTCAGGAACGAATTTTTTGAGCTCAATTCCTCTCTTGCTGATGTTTTAAGCACTGCAGATGGGAAAAGTGTGTCCCTGGAGAGAGCACAACTGCACATGATGCTATTCCCAGCTGAAGGATTTTACTTGTGGAACAAACTTTTACTTTTTGGAGGTATTTTTTTCCCCAGCCTTAAATACCACGTAGGAGTAATTAACGCAGTGCCACTTTTGGGGCAGCCTGCAAGATGATCTTTGATTAAAGCCTTCAAGTCCTGAGAGAAGTGACATAATAATGCAAACCTTCCAAGGAGGAGAGGAGCCTGCAAGGGAAAGCTGCAGGGATTTTTTTTTTTTTTTTACCCTGTTGTGGTGCAGTTTTTCAGCCCAGTCAGGCTCTGATAAAATAAAATCCCCCTGAAGCTGCAGAGCTCAACCCTGACCTCAGAGGCTGCCTTGGGACACGGTGAAAATTTGCTTTTTTTTCTCTAGGACCCTCCAGGTGTTTGATTTGGCAGAAGCAAATGATATTTAATGTGCTAATGAACATCTGCTGGTTTCTAACAAGGTGCATGGCTGAGCTGAGCCTGGCCACTGAATAAATCCCTGAAATTCAGGCACGTAAAGGCCGAGTGAGGGAATACTGAATCGTGGAGTTACCTTCCCTGTGTCCTGTAGTGGAGTGTTCCATGGCTTTGTGGTCTGTGACAAACTGGGAAGGAAGGGAAATTGCAAACGTGAAATCTAACCTTGTTCTTAAACGGCTTTTTATAAAACAAAACACATTTTCTGGAATTTGTTACCTCAGAACTTAAAAATAGCCATGTGTGTAATGTTCCATAATGCTGTTCTTGGCCCTGGTGCTTTCAGCAGTGCCATGTGTTTTGTGAGGGAATGTGGCAGGTTGAGCTGGTTTCACTTGGGATTAAATTCTAGGTAAGAATCTGCAAGAGGAACAAAGTCAATGCAAAATAAACTTAGATTGGAAATTTTAATATTGCTAGAGTTTAAGAGGAGTAATTTTTAAGTAATTGGATGTTTAAGTGCTCTGCTAACATGGTCGAAACCTGGTTTAAAAATGTAGCAGTAAAGAAGTTTCCCTGCTAATTTCTAGGCAGGCACAGTCCTAATTCTGGTGTTTTTTCCACAATGGAATTTCAGGACAACCCAGAGCACTAAAAGTGATAAATGGAAGAGGCAAACCCTGAAAGGTGGATCCCTGTGTGTTCTAGTGTTAGCTCAGTGGCTCTTGACAGGAGGGTATTCCTGCTGAATCCAGGTGTTTGAGGTGCAGCACAGCTTCAGTCCTGGAAAAACCGAGTGGGGATAAAGTGTTGAAACGTGTTCCTGGGAGTCTTTGGGAAGTGAATTCTCTCTTTTCTTGCTCCCAGGAGAGCTCAGTTCTTGGCTTACCTGCACACAGCTCAGGTTTTAGCATGAAACCCCGTCAGTATTTCCAGGTTACCGAGCGTGCACTTCTTCAGGGGGAGAGTATTAAAGCCAGCTGTTCTGAGTGCATTCCCTTCACGTGCTGGGCCTGGGCTGACATCAGCCTGGTTCTCAAAAAGAGACTTATTTTGGCACCCCTGAACTCTTACTCCATTTAAAACAATCATTGACAGAGAAAATCTCCCATGCTTCCCTCAGAGTCCAATCTGGTGTTGAGAAAGGGGCAGTAAGGGACTGTAGGAAGGGAAATGGTCCTGGAATCGGCTCCCAGTGTTAACTGGGAGAGGAGATGCCCAGCTCAGCCCAGGGTACTTTGTCCTCAGCTCTGATTTTTAGGCTGTGCTGCCTTTCTGAAAGCCAGGAAAGTAATTTCCCTTAAGCTTTTGCCTAAAGCTACTGGCGAGAAAACCACCAAAGATAGAAACTGCTTAAAAGCACCGAAAAGCCCTGAATTCTTTCGTTCCAAATGGATTCATTGAAAGAACACAACAAACCGACCCAGCTTGACCTCTCCTTTACATAAGACGTGAAGATTTGGGGTGCCTCTGACGCGATTTCTGTGGCGTTCCCCCACTCGTTGCCCCCCTTGGCCGCGCTCTTGCCTTCCCCGTGTGCGTGTGTTCGGCGCAGGCTGTGTGACTGCGGCTCCTCTCTTTCCTGTAGTCACAGGGGGCATCACAGAGGAGCAGTTCCAGACCCACCAACAGCAGCTTGTGCAGATGCAGAGGCAGCAGCTGGCCCAGCTGCAGCAGAAGCAGCAATCTCAGCATTCCTCCCAACAGACACATCCGAAAGCACAGGTACCGCTCCCTCCCTGGTGTCCCGACGCTTCCTTTTGTTTGCAGTGCCCCAGCAGACGTGGGATGTTTTAGAGGGAATTTAAAACTCTCTGCTCAGGGGTTTTTTTTTAATAAGTGGGCTGCATTTTACAAGTTGAGTAAGAGACTTCGTAGCTGAACGTGTTGCCTGCATCCACAGAGTTAGCAGTGTAAAATCATCAGTGTGGGCTCTTAACTCTTCCTCTTTTCACTGGTTTTGTCCTGCTGTCTGAGTGCTCTGAAGAGACTTTATTAAAATTACCTTCTGAGGTAATGTGTTCTATTATGAACAGATGTTCAGTGAGCACTAAAAATTGGTACCTCTGAGAGGAAGAAGGGAGCTTTGCATATTTGCATATTCTGGCTTCTGAAAGAATCCCGTTTTTCCTCTGGAATCCCTTGCAAGGGAAGAATGTTTTTCCATTGCACTTAGTTTTCTGTTAGCTTCTTCCCAATAAAACATAAAAGCTGTTGCTGTTGTCTGTTAGTAGGAAAATGTATATTACTTTGAGCATTTTCTATCTAATTGCTTATGCTGTTTGTCCCTTCCCCTCAGTGTTTTTTACTTCAATTAATCAGGGATTCTGTGCTGGCAGATACTGATGACATTTTTTGTAAGTGTAAAGACACGATGCCAAAATATTTAAACAAAACAAATGAATTTTGGAGCTTTAAAACATTTCAAGCTTCTGTGCAAAGTCATTTTCTTAGTTAATTAAAATTGCAGAATTAATGTTCTTTCCAGTAAGAATGGTGAGTCTTTCCAGTAGAAACTGGACTAACAGAGTGGCATTCCAGAATGTGCTGGGCAGTTACTCTGTGGCACGAGTCACTCCCTGAGAGTGGCTGTACCACAAAAACTGAACATCCCTGAGATCTGCAGCTGCAGAGCATTTGCTGCCTGGGGCCAGAGCAGAGAAGGGGGTTTAAGACAGGGTTGTTTCCTTAGAGGAAACTGCTCCAAACACAGGGAATCCTGTGTGGTTTG
>VYZQ01034429.1:0-12437 GCA_013400655.1 Mystacornis crossleyi | reverse complement strand
CTCTCCAGTATGTCCATGTCTCTCTTGTACCAAGGAGCCCAGAACTGGACACAGTATTTCAGGTATTCCCTCGCCAGTGCTGTGTAGATGGGAAAGATCACCTCCTTTTACCTGCTGGCCTTTGCATGATGCAGCCCAGGATACCATTAGTCTTTACTGCAAGGTCACACTGCTGGCTCACGTCCAGCCTGGTGTCCAGCAGGACCCACGGGTCCTTCTCTGCTGAGCTGCTTTCCAGCTGGGCAGATCCCTACACATACTGGTGCAGGGACTTGTTCCTCCCCAGGCGCAGGACTTTCCACTTTCCCTCATCAGGCTTCATGAGGCTCCTGTCAGCCCACGTCTCCAGGCTCCTGTCAGCCCACTTCTCCAGACTGCCAGGGTTCCTCTGAACAGTAGCACAACCCTGTAGTGTATCAGCCACTGCCCCCAGTTTTGTGTTATCTGCAAACCCGCTGAGGGCACACTCTGCTGCATCATCCAGATGATGTCAATTAGGACCAGACTCAGTATGACCCCTGAGACAGAGCTTTAGTGATCAATCAGCATGTCATCTTCTAGAAGCTTTTCTTTGAAGCAGTATTTTAGTGAGAAGTTTGAGTTTACTTTCTAGGATGTGCAACCTCATTACATTGACAGTGGGTTTTACACTGGTATTAAATTAGTGAGATTCACAGACATGCAACTCTAGCATTAATGAAAAGCAGCTCAGAATAAAAAAACTTTTCTTAATATCCTTGTTCTTCATCTCCTTGCTGTACCTGGCCATTTAGAGTGTCATGGCTACCATGTATAAACCATTGCTACTCTTGCAGAACCTGGGCACACAGTGGTCCCAGAAAAGATAAATAATTATGTTCTTTGTTATCAGCCTTAGGTTTGCTTGAAAATAATTACCATGTAGCAAATATGTATGCTAAAATAAAGGGTTTTAAAAACGTTTCTGAAACAATTACTCTATATTCCTCATTCATGCTCTGAAGAGGGTGTGTAACAATTCTGACTTTAATGAAATGGCAGTGGCAGGGAATATAAATCTATAAAAAATTTGATCTTCATTGCCAATGAAAAGTCACAAAAATCAAGAAGAGGATAAAAATTACCTGGTTAAATGCTAAACAGTCAACACCAAACAAAATGTGCATTTCTATTTACCTACTTACTTTGTGGCTTTTCATATGTGGGTGCTCTTAATCAACTATTTCCCAAAATAACTTCTCCATTCTTTCCTTTTTCTAACAATTTGATGCCTGCATATATTTATGTCTATTAGGTCAGAAGAGGTAGCTCATCCCAAATACTGGGAATAACCTAATGTAATGATTCCAGGTCTATCTGGTTTCTTCTCAAACAACTAAACCATAGCATTAACTGCCATGTCCAGTTATTTCTTGAACATCTCCAGGGATGATGCTCACCTCCTCTCTGGGCAGACCATTCCAATATTTAACCACCCTTTCAGTGAAGAAATTCTTCCTGATGTTCAACCTGAACTCCCCCTGGTGCATTTCCTAGGGTGAGGTCTGAAGGTCACTGCTTCATCTCAGACATTTACCTTGCTTATTGCAAATCCGAAGACTTCTTCAAAGTAAGCAGGCTGACTTATAAGGAGCAAATAGAAGGTCCAGCTTCTGCAGAAGTTTGCCACAATGATTGCATAAACTGGCATTGAAGTGAAAAATCTCTTCCAGGGAGTACTAAATTTCTAGGGGGAAAAAACCACAAAATTGTGTAGACAGAGGCAAAATAAAGAACCAGTATCTTTTATTATCAAGCCTATTTGTTACATTGCATACAACTTACATCACAGATCACTTAGAATGCAAGTGAAATATATCTCTTGAATTAGTGACAAAAAACAGGTAGAGAAATATTCTTAGAACAGTTAGGATTTTTAAGATAAATACTGCATTACTATTTCCCTGCTTACTGAAATTACATGAGGTCTTCTGGAATCCTCCTATTGGGGTAACAGCATCAGTAAAACAGTCAAAGGAAACTAGAGAAACCCTCGTGCCATTCCCCACTTCTTGACATGATGCAGTTTGAGACATTCTATTGAAAGGAATGTGAAAAAGGATTGTCCAAGCTAAGAGACATGCAGTAGCGCAGCAACAAGGCACTACTTGCTTCAACTTAATTAATTTAATTCAGAAAAAAAAGGTCTGTGGTACAGAATTTAATTTCTGTGACTTGCTTTTTGGCATTTTCAATTAGTATTTATGCTCCAATACTCCATACAGCAGGAAACACCCTTCAGAGAACTATTGATTTGTAATAGAATTCCAATCAGAAGCTGAAATCTGTAACTATGGCAATACACATTAATATTCTCCTTTTTTTGAAAAAAAAGTTAATTGTGTTGTACAGGCCACCGTACGCCTGTGGTTCTGTGTGTACCCATGAAGGTGGAACTAGTTTCCTCTGCAGTAAAACCACCGTACTGCAAGGAAAATCCATGACCTAGAACAAGCGTGTGTGTCTTCAGCAAAGACCTGGGTGACTTCAGCCAAATTTCAGAAGCATGCCCAAAAGGACAGTCTGGTATTTCACACTCCTAGCAAGGCTGTTACCCAAAACATGTAGAGGAAAGAACTGGAGTTACTTTGTTCCAGAATGCTCAAAACTGAAAGCCAAGAATGAGCGGTTTATCAAGAAACACCTTTGGCTTTCACTGCTAGCAAAAAAAGTTACCTAAGGGAACGGAGGCAAGTTTGATGGGAAAATAGGTTTTAACTCGAAGTTTCCAGGATCTCCCAGGATCTTCTCAGAGAGAGGATGAGAAGTCTTAAAGGACCTGAGCTGCTGTGAGAGTGAGCAGGGCAGAAACCCTCCTTAAGCTATTAGATTTGCAATCATCCTTAATAGGAGTTCAAAAGGCAGCTGGATAATTTAACATCTGCATTCAGATTCTTACTTAGCTAAATCCATGAATATTTTTTAGAACAAACATGATAGTTACTCAAGAGCAGGAGACCAGAAAGTGTGATTACCCTCCCAACCCTTCCCTTCCCTCCCTAGATCAAAGAAGCCCCATAAGCCAAGAGCTTGAACAGCATTACATGTTTTCCTGTATTCATCCTATCCAGCTGCAAGAGCCTGATTCTGTAATTTTCATGAAAGGAAAAGCCCCTAGTTCCGCCACTCTTATACAGCTAACAGTATTCATCCAGTCACATGCTCATCTTGTGCAAAGTGCTCACAAATAACAACAAGAAAAGCCTTTTTTTAACTTACACTTGCATTAGCTAGGCTGGCTCCTTCTCCTATACTTGTTTCTATATATATCCTTTCTTCACTGGTTATTGTTGGATGCGCAGCAGGGCTCTCATAGGCATGAAGCAGCCAAAACACGTACCAAACAATCCCAAACATTCCTGAAGGGGCAGGAAAAGTATTGGTTTTAAAAGCCAATAAAGCTGCACTTCAGTATCTGCAAGCCTTGAAGTTTGTTTCAAGTGCCAGTTACCAAACCTGCATAGAAATGATGCCCAGGGAAGTAACAGAATATGGCAACTAACTCTGTGTATATTGTATACCTGCTTGCAAAGCATTTGAGCATTTTGTCGGTTTTATTGCGCTATGCATGGGGCAAAGAAAAGGCAGGAGGAAAGCTCTCTGTACAAGCTGGGAAAGGTAAAAGCAGTGAGGCCATAATGTGGTCGCAATCTGCATGAAGGGACTCCACAGTAAGATGGCAATGGCAAATCTTGTGCTGTGTCCTGTATCTCCAGAGAAGACAGAGAAAAACCCGTCTTAACTGGGCTGCTGATGTGCAAGGCTGGGTTGGAGCCACCTCTGCCACTGTGAGGGGAAGAATGAGAAACCACAGATCAGCCACAAGCCCATATCCATGGGACCACTTTGTAAAGGTGGCACTGCTTTATTAAAGATGGGCAGCATGCGGAAGTTTTCTCAGGGCAGAAGTTTTCAGGTCCATTTGGCTCCCCATCAGCAGCATTTGCTGTAGCATTCGCTGTTAGTGTGCACTCCCATTTGTGGGGCTGGTCTCACACAAGTGTTTGTGCTGCAGAGGAACCTTTGCAACCACACCCAGTCCTGTCACTGGGTGACCACGGGCTGCAGCCTGGTCATTACAATTTTACAACCATTTGTAACAGATGATTATGAAATAAAAACTCTTAGAATCTGCAATAAGTAGAGAAAAAATTGGAGTACCCATCTGCAACCTCTTCATTCATCAAAACAACTTTGATCCATCCTTGTTAGACAGGTTTTAGTAAACAACTGGCAGTACTGATCTAGTGGCAGAGGTCCTTCATGTTAAGCAACTCACCATAAATATAAAAGACTGATGACCATCCTATATACTGTACCAGCACACCTGCCAGCGGCATGGCCACCACGGCACCTGCGTAAGACCCTGAAGAGAAAACAGATTAGTAAAATATGTCAGCTATGGTAGGTGTGCCCAGCTTTCAGAGCAGATGATCCGGACAGGTGCTCATGAGAACAGAACTGGAGGGATGTCTTTGGCTGATTTTTTATGAACATGGACAATGGGATGAAAACTCCAAAATTTTGATTGGGGTGACAGGAAGCACTGACCCCTCATGGGTCACCAGTCTCATTCTGCAGAGTTGTGCCCTGTAGGTAAATAGGATTTGCAAATCTGAGACTGATGACAAACGACCACAGAGGCATAAGCTATATGTGTGCACTTGAGTGGGAAATCCCACCTGGCACTATGGTATATGAGGGGAGTTTTGAAGAAGCTAATGGCCCGAGTTTCAGAAGCCTTCATGGCATTCAGGAATTCTGATGACTGCAGGTATGTTGGGAGGCTCTTGTCATGGCCCTAGACCCATGCCCACACAAGCACTGGTAGCAGAGAGGGCATTTAAACCAACCCTGTGTCTTTGAAACCATATTTAATTCATACCATCACCATAAACAAACAGCTGGAATAAATAGGCAAATGTTGACATGGGGTAAAAAGGGATAAAAACGTGGTCTGTGCCAAGGTTTCTGATTGGGAAATATGTAACACTGGTGAAATACATTTCTAAGTGTCTTGTGGAAAGAGATGAGTATTTAAGTGCAATCCAGACATTAGGTTTCAGTGCAAGACAGGACCAGTGGCTTTACATGTGAAGAGTGTTGCTCTGAATTATTCTAGGAAATGAGATGCTTGTGGTTTTGAGAGTAGTACATGTTTTGTTAATAAACATTTGTTAATGCTGTACTCATTAGCAAGTATTTCTCTGCAATGATTCACAGTGATCCTTCTCCCTCATCTTCATGTAATTCATTTTTCCTTTAGCAATAGAAAAGCCCTAGGCCAGAATGTAGATAGAAGAACCCGGAACCTGCTTAAGCTGCATTTTCCTGATTTTTCCATTGCTCCTATGCACCTTTCAAGTGCAAGGATCAGTGATCTGTAGCCACTAAAATGGGTGTCAATGAAGGATGAATCTTTCTCTAGAGATCCCATGCTAGGAATTTCAAGGAGGCAATAATGAGGGTGGAGAGGCTTTTCTTTGGATCTATTCTTCTGCAGGAAGTGTAAACACCTAAATAATCACTAAAACCTGAAGCCATCTGTATTAAAAATAAAATTCCCATAATATACAAACATGGGGCTTTTTCCGCTTGCTTCACTCCTCCTTTATCACTTATCCTTTATCTTGTTTTTTAGTCCTGTATTTTCCCCAGTCATACAACTCCACTGCTGGTGGACAGAATTTTTTTTTCCGGTGACTTTTACATTTTCTACTGAACATTTTCTCCTACAGACATTCATCTTCAGCTGTCAGCATTGGAAAGCGACCCGGAGAAGAGAGCAAAGTACATGTCTGATCATAACTCAAAATAGAATGAAGCAGAACAGCTACTGGCAAGAAGTTACATCACCTCCACTGCAGTATATTGAGCAGCCAGCCTAAAGAACTGAAGTCCTTTTAAGATAATTTTTAAGTGTGTGCTTGTTTAGGAGCATCCATTGAGTACATATAATAAATGGAATCCCTAAGGATGAAGCAAATTAAAAAATACAATGTAATGTTCATGCGAACCTCTAGACTCATTTTAGTTTATTATGAGAGCCATTCTAAGTGTTGGCTTTAAATTATAAAATGATGATATATTAAACAAAAAAGGACTCACAAGTTCCTAAGCATAGAGTACGAGCTGATTGTAGCAAAGGGCAGAGTGTTTGCACATCTCTTTCAAATAATGAAATTAATAAAATAAATCTAATAGGAGTATGTGCTTCCATAAACCATATAAGCCCAGCAACTCACCACAGAACGACGTGGTAGCCAACCTGCTTCTCTCCAGCGGCGGAGCCCACTTGCTCCACATCCCGTGGCAGGCTGGGTATGTGACGCCCTGGCAGACATTTCACACATCACATGATTTGCTTTCACTGCATTCCGCTTGAAGTACTTGCTGATCCTATCCCTACTGCCTAGCTGTTTGTCACCATGGAATGATGTAGGAAGGGTTAGATAAGTCGGGAAGTGCTCTATTGTTTGAGTATGAAGATGTCAAACTAATCTGGGTTACTTATTACTTGAATAGTAATACGTTCTGGGTAAAAATACCATTTAGTACACCCAGTCGATGGCAGAAGAAAATTAAAATGGCTCAAATTGCAGCACTAGAAACACAAATTTTTCTTTACTTTTAAGTAAACTTAGAAATATAAATCAGTATAATTTAAAAATTATCATCTAAAAATCAGCAGCAAGTAAAACTGTGTATTGCCCAGAAACCCTGATCAAGAGATCTTACAACTTTTAGAACCAAATCTCAAAATCAAACTCTGTTTGAAAGGATCAAAATGGCATGTACTCCTACCTCCACCAAACCTTGAAGAATCCTTACAAACATCACACAGCCATAATGCACTCTTGCTGCAGAAGGGATGATCATGTTCAGTGTAGATGTTAGAAAGATAGCTGCCCCAAATACCCTATGGAGAAAAGTAACATGAGAGGGAATACAATTATTATCTATTTTTCAGAAATGTTTTCATTTTCCACTTCAAAATATTTAAAAACCTACTTTAATTAATTTTGCTACAATTCTTTCTTTTTTTTAAGTAAGTATTTCAATTGTTTGCATTTCAGTCTCTGAAAACTTATTCACAGGAAATATATGTGACTACATTTTTGTGTCTGGTCTTATTATTCACAGTAGGATTAATGACTGTGATATAGCATGAAAAATTTACAGTCAGAGAACAACACTGTTTCATCTAAATTCTCTACACCTACTGACAAAAGCAACAGCCCATGCCTAGACAGCTCATTATCTGAGTGACAAGAAAGCACTAAACAGATGAGCACAGAAGCAGAGAAGCTGAGTAGGTTGGCAGAGAGAAGTGACAAAGGAACTGATTTGTATAGAAAACAGTCTGAAAATATGAACTAGAATACAAAGCCCACAGTCATATCTTGACATTTAGGAGACTGCTTTCAAGGCCAAGTAAACATTTAACTGAGAAATAAGTATTATCTATCTCTCTGCTGTGATCCCTGAAGAAAAGACTTTTGCCTTTTGCTTTCTTACTCTAATAGAAATATCAGGTCTGTTATCATAACATTATTGACTCAGGGAACTACAGAAAACCATTTGAATTAATAAGTATGTGAAAGAAGAAACTGTAACGAATAGAACACATTTAATTATCCAAACAGCTGTCTCTAAAGACTGAGTTTCCATTTCTTTTAATGCCAACTCTTAATATGCCTAGGTTGTAAATGCATGATTTATACTGAATTAGAACCAGTCACTCTTCTGCTACTGTTTAAAGGGTTGAGCATTGTTTCCACAGAGGCAGCATCTTCTCATCAGTTCCCTGCCATTTATTCCAAAGAAGTTGGTTTCCATCTTGATGAGAAATACTGCAGTTTTTGTTTGTTTTTTTTTTTTTTTTTAATTCATTCACATATTCTTCTGTCCTCTCTACCAGAATCCCTGGGCACCTGCCACTTTGGGATCAAAACAGACTCCTTCAGCTACAGACTCCTCTGCCCAGAAGGGAGCTCTTACTGAAAACTGGTATCAAGAGGTGCCTCATGTTTCATTTATCCACCAAACAACGCTGAAATCACATTTAGATGCATGTTTGAGGGTAGGCAGCAAGTTAAAGGGATGGTATCACTAAATGGTTCATGAAATTTTTGGTGGAATGCAGATCTACATCAATTTGGATCAATATATAGAGTTGATAGTGTTAGAGGGTTTTGGTGCAAACCGTAAAATACTCAATATTTTCAGCTATTATGAGATCTGTTTGAATCTCACATTGTCACAGATAATTATGTGCAGTAGAGGAGGGCCTAGAGTGGGTCATCCGTACATATGTTCAAGGTTGCACAATTTAAAAAGGTGGCAAAAGAGTCTTTGCTGAAATCTGTAAGATCAGTAATAGGATAGAGTCTCATTCCGGAGTGCAGCTGGGACAATAGAAATTTTTCTAGGGCTGGTGGGTGTGTTGGCCACAGAACTCCTGGTTTTCTGACCTGTGTCTTAGCATATAACCCCTCTGAAACTGAAACTTGGCACCACCGGTGAACCTACCTAAGCTGAAATTGGTTGGGTAAACAAAGAATAAAGGAAAAACATGGACCCAATGAATCCTATTACTGCAAATAGAAATTCTCTCTGAGCTCAACTTTTAAGCTACTTTTGTTCCTCAGCAAATTCTACTCCTAAACCCAGAAATGATGGTCAAATCCATAATGTGATATCATAGTAAAGCACTAGATTGGGTTGGAAACTCTCACAGGGATAAATACAGAGCTTTCTGTGCTTGTGCACAGCCTGTGCATAAGGAAGCACTCTGCTGACAGAATACATCAAGTTACAATATAAACAGGGTTGATTTTACTGTTCACAAGTAAATTAGGGAAACAAAAGCCAAACTAATAATGTGCTGAATTATTCAGCCAACAGTGTGCACATCTGTGTTTTGGCGCCCTTCTGCTGAAAAAGCTGGTGGCAAGACTAGAAAGGCTGGAGAAGTGATTAAGCTTAGCTAATTTGTTTGTCTTACTCGGCAGATGGAAAAATATTCTGCCTAGGCACTCTTACGTGGTAGAGAAATGAATAATTGAGGATGCTAACAGTGCTGAAGAAGCAGTGCAAACCGAACTGAGTAACTTTCGGTTATGGAGAGAGGAGAGTTGGGACTGAAGAGTCTGGGAAATTCTGTGGGATGACTGTTCTGGAGCAATTTCCACAAGGGCATATAGGTGGGAAGAACTTTCAGGCAGTCTTGTAACCCCTACAGCTCTTTGCAGAATGCAGAAAATAAAGTACTTTGATTTGGGCAAAGTACAGTATATAACTGGTCTTAAAGACCTTTTCCAGTTCTGACAGTATTTGTAGATAAATCACATCTTGTTTGCAGAGAAAGAAGTTAGTACCAGCTATCTTTTTTTTTAGCTGAAGTTCCCAAATGCCGTTAAGGTGCACATCTCATGAGTTCATTTGTAACTAGCTGTCTTCAGACAACCTCCCTCTCTCTTGTGATCATATTTAAAGTTCTGAAGACCTTTTGAAGTAAAGCACAAAGCCAAAGTTAACAATGACAAAGTTAGCTACTTTTCTTATTCACATTTCCAAAAGCAGTTGAATTAAAAAAAAAAAAAATTGGCTGACAAACACATTGATCATAAAAAAAAAAATCTGTACAGATTCTCAGAGTTCACCAAGCAGAAATCAGGAGGATCTATTTGAAGTTCCATGCAATCTTAATTAGAGTCAGTACTGTATCCAGCCATGGCAAGGATATTTGTGTGCACAAGGATGGATTTGTGACTTCAGAACATAAATAGGTCTGTAATTCCTTTATGCCCAGCTTCAGTCCACAGGGAATTTTTAAAGGAGAAACGTCAAACTCTGATGGAAAACTATTGTTTGGTGTTAAGTTGACCTAAAAAGTATTAAGGCAACTTCTTAAAGACAAATGCTTCAACCATTGTTGGAAGCATTAGGTGTGATTTTCCTAGAACTCTCCAGAAAACATTATTGTTTAGAGAAGAAATGTGTAAATATTTGAGATGAACAAGTGAAATTGAAAGAATCAGCAACAGACCCATAATGGAAATCTTGTCCCATTTTTGATTACAGACATGAATATTGAATGTTCAGTTTCAGATGTGCAGTTCTGAAACACATTAATTCACTATTTTAGTAATCATCATTTAAACATGGTATAAAACAGTTTTCAGGCTCTAAAGCTTAATTATTTTACTTATTGTTTTCTTACCTGTTAGCAGCCAATTTGTTTGAGATGAACCCTCCTGGAATTTGTGTCACAATGTAACCCCAGAAAAAAGAGCCATGAATGAGTCCTACAGTCTCTGGATCCCAATTGAATTGGGCTGTCTGTAAAGGAAATGGGACACATGCTGTCAGTGAACCATACTCATTGAAGGTAACTATTGCTTAGAAGTCACACAGAAGTCACCCCATGCTCCAAATCAAGCCCCTTTACACTGGCTGCTCAGCGTTGCTGAGCTTGAAAGCCCCCAGCTAAGGCAAAAAGATGTCCAATTCCCATGTGAGGTTACTGCTTTTGCTCTTAGCTGTCAGTCGAGTGCAGGGGGAAAGGTTTCAGCCATAAAGTAGCTAATGCTGGGCCTTCAGCTTTGCCACTTGCCACTTCTTCCCCCTGCGCTCCTTAATCTTGAAACTTTTGTTTTCAAGACTGCTCAGAGTTATAAGAAGGACCTAATGCCTTTCGATGAACATATCCATTCCCCCAAGATTATCAAGGTTGCTTAAGTCCTTTGGGTTGATTTACTGGTCAGATTTATTCGTGGTTCTCCCAGTCAGAGCCAAACTCTGACAATCTACTGTCAGCATTAAATGGCATGGAAGCAGAAAAGAGCTGGGGGCAAGGAGAACATTTGAAGACAAAGAAATCTGAAAATAAAACTGGTAATAGTAGCCAGCAGTTAGTGTATGTTTTATCAGAAGTGATGCCAGTTGTAGGGCTGGATTTGGATACAGAAGGACAGACACAGGCTGGTCATAAGTAGTTCCTAGCCAAAAATCCCTGGAGCCAAGAGAAATGCTTTTACCATATACCTCATCCTTGAATACTATGCAGTTTCAGTCTTCCCGAATTTTTTCCCGGACAAAGAGTTTTCTATTTTCTGATGACATTTTTTGACATACCTTGTTCAGAAGACAGAAAGCCAAAGCCCAGAGCAAAACTTAGAGAATATAAAGCAAAGAGAGGGAGATCCAGGGTGCCCTTTCTGCCCTCCATTCTGGTCCTGAATCGGTATAAACACTATTGTAAAGTCAGTGTTTACTTTTTCTCCATGAGCCCTCAACTCTGAAGAATGCTTTTGGAGCAATAAGAAACCACAACGTTGTGCTTTATGATCATTTTCATACTAATCATGTGTCTGGGAAAGGTGGCTAAGCATTCTCTGAGGCAGCAACACAGATGTCTTTTAAATTCAGAAGTAAAACTGTCACTAAAATACTGCAGAGAATTGACAACTATAATGATAAGCCTTAACATCTCTTTTTTCAATATTACTTTCTGCATGCAAAAAGAAGAAGAGTTTTCTCACTACATTGATTTTTTTGCTCACAAAGAAGAAACTGAAATACAGCTCATTGTTTGACCTTCAGGGAGATGGCATTAATTAACCAGACAGGTTTACAAAGGGCTAAAGGGTTTTCCTCCCCACCAAATGCATTTTGATGTGTCCCACTTTCCTGTGCTGAAACACTTCTGTTTAAACACCTAATTTTCCACTAGCATTTTCCAGCTGAGTTTCCAGGTAGTGCTGATTTCTGAAGACAGAAACACCATGAGATAAGGAAAAAGATCCTGGTTCAGGAGGTGCTCATGCCCAAACACTATGAGTTTAGATTTGTGGAAGGAATTTATTCCCATTTCCTGGAATTACCTCGTCTGAGCTTCCCAACCTATGCAGGCACATACTTTCTCTTGCTTAAGTACAGAACCTGGAAGTCCCAGCAGGACCACAGGAAGAAGGGATTGGACTGAATAAGTACAAATTCAGCAGGAAGTCTAAGCACAGCTCCTATGATCATGAGTCATGGACACAGGCATACTTTTAACATTGGAAATTTATGATAGATATTTTCTGCACTCTTCTTTACCAAAAGTTAAAATATCTAGGAGAAAAGCTGATGAATAATTGCACAGCATTTCATTCAAGAGTCAAGATTCCTGTGAATTTGTTAGGACAAAAACATTCAAAAGATATCGAAAAATAAGTCAACAAGTAGAGTAAATGTAGAGATTCAAGTTCATAAAATCCATAAAGGGACACTTGACATCACAGCTAAATACCGAGGCAGGATGTTGAGGTATGGACTGAACCTGCTTGGGTGCATTGATAAAGCCGTGTAGGATCTGCTGTGGACCACATGCCATCTACTGCAAATTTGAAAAGAGCTTGGCAACTAGCTCT
>VYZQ01034428.1:5634-26367 GCA_013400655.1 Mystacornis crossleyi | reverse complement strand
ACTTCCAAGGCCCATCCCCCCAGTGGGAGAACCTCCACATTTCTCCTGAACAGAATTATATCTTACGTTTACTTCTTATTATTTCAAACTTTATTCTTTTTTCATATTATCAGTTTCCTTTAACATGTTTCCTTCTTTCTGATAAAAAAAATCTCTTAGAAATTACCATGGTTATTATTTTTTGGCTCTTCTAACTATTTTCATTACATCTGAGGAAGAAAAGAGACAAAATCATTTTTTTCATATTCTCTGCCTCTAATGCCATTTCTACTATTTTAAGAACAAGAAGAGGTCCCCTCTCCATGCATTGCATAACCACTTCCATCTGTCTTCATATTTTGCAGATGACTAGAATCACTTCTGTCTTACAAAATGTGAGGGACAGAGGTAAGAGGGGATTCATATTTAATACAAGACCTACATGTAAGCAGAGGAACAGGTATTTGAAAGTGATAAAAGAGGAATTGGAGAAGAACTGTCACGAATGCCGCTGAAACTTTAATTACAGGATATGGATCCTGTCAGGTTTGTTTATGTTTGGTTGCACTTGGCAACAACCTGCCATGCCGCCATACGTAGACGTATAGGAAACTGAAGAGTTCAATAGTCAAGTACTTGGTGTGTGTCCCCAGTGCTTAACCAAGCTAGTTTAAAGGACGTATTACTGATCATGGTGAAGAGTTTCCTGGGACAACTGTGACTGAGTTATCCAGCCCAGGAAAGCAGAAGTTTCCCCTGTGCTGGCCTGCCTAGAGGCAGCTGGAGCACAGCCCTGCAGGGCTGCCTGCAGGGCTCCTGTACTCCCGTTTCAATTCAATCAGACTGTCACAGATACCTGCCCTTGTCACTGCCGGCCACTCCAAAATCAACTCAGTGCATCTGTTTTCTTAAACTCTGAAATTCAGTGAGCCCTATGAAACGTACAGTGGCTACACAGATTGTGTTTGCCAGCTGTGAAAATCAGGCCAATATTAAAGTTATTCTGTAAGTAAATAATTTTAGATGTCTGAGCTTGGAAGAGGAAACACAGACTAAAGATTATGCCATAATTACAAAGGAAGGTAATGTTTTCATTATGTTAGAAAGGTCGTCTTAATAAAATAGTATTATTTAACCAATAATTGTGTTTCCTACTGTCAAAACTACACCAAAGCCTGCCACAAAGAAAGGTAAAACACCACATACAAATAAATCAGATAGACCTCTGAGAGAGTCTGAAGAGTTAGATGCTCCTGTGACAAGGGCTTGTATCCTACTGGGTTTCCTTTAGACTGGTCCAAGCTCTAGTCCATCACAAACAATTCCAATTCACTGTGAGGAGCAGAGTCCTGCCCTAAGCTTTGATGTGCATAAATTTATGATAATACATGGTACTGGATGATATGAAATAGGAAGATCAGATGAAGGGTCAGCAGTTTATCATGTAAAGACAATTTTATGTCATAGAATCAGAGAACCATGTCAGTCAAAATAAATAATTCAGTCAGATGCAACCGTAACAGAAATCTTTTAAGCATCCTCAGAGCTTTCAAAACATGCATGATTTCTTTGTTGAAGAAAATCAAATAGATGGGCAAGGTTTTGTTTCCATCATCCTAATTTATAACACACATTCTTTACACAGAATGTTGACGAACTGCTTTGAGGACAGTGCAAGGGATTACTAGTACTCACCTCTCTTGTTACTACTGTAATTTATTTCAAGGAATGTGCCATACAAAAAAACTGTTGAATTGTGAAAAAAAAATCCATCCCTGGAATGTGCAGCACTAGTGGTAGTAGTTTTCACTGTATGATATTGCTACAGTATCTGAAGTATGTCATCCTTACCAATAAATAATTCATAAACTGAATTCTGAGGTATTAATTGCTTCAAACAGCAATTAAATAAAAATTGTTTCATATTGCTCAATTTATCACAATTAGGTTAACTGAAAACAACTGATACTACCATGAAATTTCCAAAATCTTTTACAAAATGCAGCCTCTAGGAACTATGAATTACCTACCTCTAAAAAAGATCCCCCTTTAAACAGAGATAACTGCTTTTCAAATTCATAAGATACACAAGAGGCCACCCACCTGTGTGCTTCAAAGCATCAAGTCTTAAAAAAGAGATGACACTTAATAGAGGACTACCACATGTAATCCATATGCATCAGCTTCCCCCAAGAGATCTTTTTTTTTCCCCCAGAAACTTTGTACAAATTGAAAAAATAATTTGGCCATTTGTAGGGGATTTCACACATTCCTGGTAGCCTGATCAAGGCAGGTGCTTTCTATGGCTACCAGACACTGGGACATCCCAAGCTTCTGCAAATATAGAGGTGGCACATGCAGTGAGCCTGCACATCTTCCCTTCATTGGACCCTTTGCACGTGTTGTACTCAATCAGTACAGCTAACACAGTAGGCTCAAATCTTGTTCCACTTGCTACCCATGTGCCGACCACTACGGAATTTCTGTGCTCACATATCAGTTTTTCTCAAGTAAAACACAGGTAGCTCACAGTCTCACCCTATCAATTAACATACTAGAGTGAGTAAAATGTACTAGTTATTAGCATTAGTTAAAAATAATAATTTTATGATGTGCTACCTTTTGGACTTAATATAATGCAGTTCTTTTAATGTGTATTCATTTATATGTACGTATATATATTTGTATATATTGATGTGAAAGATTTCCATTTTACTAAGATTAACAAAAGTGGAACCATTCACATGCTTACGAGAATCAGAAAAAAATTTCCTTACAGTACATTGCTTAAAAACATGTATATTAAGAGGATCATTTGATTACTACTCATCTTTTAAGTAGTTAATAAGCATGGAACAATTCTGTATTTTCTGTATCCAAAACACACACCAAAAAAACCCCAACAACAGCAAAAAAAAAAAGCAGTTCCCACAATCCTGGAAAGCAAACAGAGTTTTAAAAATCTTGCCAAGAAGATATGAACAAAAAAGACTTACATGACTAAGGCATATAAGGCAGTGTGCTCAGGGAGGGGCTGGAGTCACCATCCCTAGAGTTTAAGGAAAGACTGGATGTTTAAGGAAAGACTGGATGTGGCACTCAGTGCCATGGTCTGGTTGACAAGGTGGTACCTGGCCAATGGTTGGACTTGAAAATCTCAGAGGTCTTTTCCAACCTAACTGTTTCTGTGATTCTGGAATATATGTCAGCGAACATATGTCAGCTGGTTGTCTAATGTGTGAGTTTAAAAATGGGTAGCTATCAGCAGTTTGCACAGAAATAGACTGACATGCCCCTTCAGCTGGAAGAGTTAGTCCAGCAAGGAGGACTGATATGTTCCATGCTCCTGTACAGATCCCAAGCATTCAAAATAAGCAGAAATCATCAGTTTAGCCTGCACTAAGTTCAACTGCATCAGGCGACTCAGAGACCAGCATTTCTTCCCAACAAATCACAGTAAGATCTGAATAAAATATATTGACTGTCTTAGCTATTAAATCATCTGCCTCCTCTCCAGCCAAACAAGTTTTTTACCTAAAACTCAGCTCCACTACATTTCAGAAGAAACCTATATTAACATCTACATAACTCTTAACTTCATTCACATAATTTTTTTATTTGCTGCCCTCCACCCTAAGCAAGTATCTGAGTAAAAGCACTGGCCACTGGCTATAAACAAAAGACAAATAGGTCTCATCTGGCTAAGCTTCTCTGTCCTCTGCGTCACACTTATTTGCAATAATGAATGGAATGTCAAAAGCACACACATACCAACCACAACAGATTTAGATGTTTTCTGATTCCATGTATTAGAAGGAAGTTCAATGACAAGCCAGCAAGACTGCTCAAGAGTACTCCTTTATCTGGGTCATTAAAAAATGCCACAATTCCTACCCTTAATTTTTCTGTTTATTGTTTAGCTGCCACACAACCAAGATTCCTTTTATCACAAGGTGACACCTGCATTCTTATACCTTACTGCCAAAATACTTTATGTAAAAAATTTTGGGGTTTAACCAGCAATATATGCATAAGACACATATGCAGAGAGTATTCCTTCTGCTTCTTAGATTTGTGTATCATGAAAAATATAAAAACACTGACTTATGGTAAAAATTAACTTGTTTTCTCTCATTCTCGTGCATCATGTTGCTTTATTTTCCCAAATATCATGTTAACATAGCTTTTACTGTTAACAAACTTTTTATGTTTCACAGAGTTTGTTTCTCCTAGGAAATTTTGCCTGTTATATATTCCAAAACATAAAATTCACATAGGTTGATATTCATGTTCCTTCACAGCATATCCAGCAACTGAAATTGTATAAAGCCAGGAAATAAGCCATTCATACATTCAGTTCTTCTCTTCCGTGTTTGATTAGCTCTGTTGCAGCACAAAATCCTCTCCGAGAAAAATGTATGCAGTCTTAAATCTGAGCAGTCAAATGGTGACATACTCCAGCAGAACTAATTCATGTTATGAGTCTTCTTGTTTAGTGTTGCAGTGGGGTCTCTGCAACCTTCCCTGGTAGACAGCCTTGGCCCGTGGAAGAATCAAGGAGACGATATTTGGCAGATGTTTTCAGATTTTATTCCCCCTTGCCGCACATGGCCGGAGCCCAGCAGGGACTCCGACAGCGACTGCCCCCTAGAACAGGTCTGGAACAACCCCCCCGGGGTCCCGTGAACACTCCCTTAAGTACAGGACTCCCACGGGCTACATTCAAACTGACCAATAGGGGACAGGATTTGGGGTACACATGACCAGGAGGACAGACAGTGAGAACCCCCGTGCCCCAAGCATCCACTCATGCCCAGCCCCCCCACGGGGGGCACCTCTTCAGTTTAGTTTCAATTTATAACTCGTAAACACGTCTGGAATGAAACCTGATCTCTCACAAGTGGATGTAAACACATGTAAGGGCAAGGAATGTTAAGGGACTACCAGAGAGTAGAGAAATTCATGGGGTTTTTCCTTATCTGTGGACTTGTCTCAAACCTGTGGTCAGGTCACTTACTCAAAGTTCAATCTGCATTAAAAGCTCTGGCATAGGTCTGTGTTTCTGGAGTGTGAAAAACACACCTCCAACCAGCTGCAATAATTAATGCCCTCAGGTAATCACAACCCAGCTGTCAAAACCACTATGTTATCACCAGGTGTTATTCTGCATGGAATACAGTTTTACAGTTCTGCAAAACAAGCAGTTTTGCAGCAGCTACATCCCCATTTCAGGAATAGTTAAGAAAACTGTTCCTTGGACATTATATTACTATCCATCTTCTAGTGTAAACGCAGCTGTACACACCTTTACTGAGACAGCTCAGGACAGATGATGAAACTTCCAAGCTTAAAACTTTTACGCTTTTAAGATGAAATTTTCAAACCACAAAAACTGCATTGTCACAATAAACTGATAATTTTATTGTGCCATCTCTATATATTCATTTGAATGGCAGTTATCTTTTACCATGTTTTTCAACCAGGATATTTAAAGTATCATCAGTAATCTGGCAACCATGAGCAGAAGTACCTTGAAAACTGAAATGCAAATATTAGTGAAAAGTGAAATGCAAATATTAGTGTCTTCCAGTCTTGGAAGGAAAAAAGAAAAAAAAAATGGAAGAAAAGAAAAGGAAAAAAAGCAAACACAGCACAACAACAACAACAACATAAAACACAACAATAGCAAAACAACCCAAAGCTGACAATTTCACTGGCTTCAGATTTTTCTTTTTAATAGAATTCTAGCAGCACATTTAAAAATACATAAATATGTGTATATATAAAAACCTACATACTTTGTGTACTATATATTTTTCATATACCAAGTGTAGACTTAGATGTGAAAAATCAGCTGTGTTTTCACTACCTTATGTGTGTTTAGTTACATTTTTAATATGTTGCAAAACTAAGTATTTCTGTAGGTGTGAATTTTGTAGGGTGCACCTTTGCAAAACTCTAGCTGTTTATTGCTGTGGCTGAGGGCTGCTGAATTTCACTTCAGTTTGAGTTGAAATTTTTATACCTCAGTGTAATATTATATCAATGCCCTTGTTCTCTACATTCTAGGCCAGTATAACTTGTCCATTAAGTTACAGATGTTGACTAAAAAGTAATGTACAGTAAAGGTAATTTTTGTTTCCTTGGTCTACTGTTACAAATAAAATTATAAACTGGAAAAAGTTGGGGCATTTATATTTTGTTCTATCCATTTTAAAAGTCCAAAACCCCAGCTATATGTTTAAAGCAGTTTTAATTCAACTTAAAATAAATTAATTGTAAAAATGCTCTACTCAGGGGTGAGTGGTAGGTAGATACATACACCAGTTTAGAGCATAAATTGAAATGTGTAGCTCCCATGCTGCTCTCTGCTGATCCTCAGGAGTTATGAAGCAGGAGCAGTGGGCAGCAACAGGAAGCAATAACCCTCCCAGCCCACTGGCAGTTCATTTTTAGTTAGTTCTCAGTGTTACAGCACTCACCACGCTCACTCTCATGGACAACCAGTGTGTATTTACAGTGTGTGTGAGGACAGCCAGTGCCTGGGTTTGTGTCCTCCCTTGCCTCCCGTTCAGCCAGTTAAATCCCCTATCCCAACCAACCTCCCTTAGTGCAGGGAAGCCTTTGGGACCTGCTCTCTGCTGTGTCCTCTGAACAGAAGGAAGGTGATAATCAAATTACTAGGCTGCCCTTAATCACTCCTCACAAAGCAATCTAAAACCCTTCGTAAGTTCTTTTTATTTTCTCTTGGTTACAGTCCACTGAATGCCAGCATCCGTGAATTGAAGCCAGGTATTATGGGCTGCCCCACTCAGATACCCGCTGTGGTTTTTCCCTGGTTGACATTCTGTCCCCGCAGCAACTGAATTCTCTCTACCCGTGCTCTGAAACTTATTCACTCCAGTAGAATGAAACCAATTGTAAATGCCAGGAACTTTACTGTGGTACCACAAATCATTTCTCTGTAAGACAGGATACAAACACAGATTCCTAGTGAGAACAAGAAAACTTGTGTTAATCAATAAGAGAGTCGTTGTTCTCCTATGGAACAACGTACTGAAACAGGTTTTTATTGCATTTTTAATAATTTTGAAATCAATTACCAATTAATGCTTCACCTATGCAATCTTCAAATCGCTAGGTACTACAAATAAAATATTTCCATTGAATTGGCTCACTGGACTCCAGTTAAATATTGCAGTTTCTTTCCATCTGTTGCTTTCATATTTTACATGACAGATATATTAACAAGATCTAAAATTATATACAATTTAATCCAGTATTCTTACCCTACTCATCTGCCAAGATAAGTTTGTATTTTCGAGGACTGTGTTATCATCAAACTTGACAGGTAAAAAACACATCTTTCCAGTGACCTCTGAAAACAAAAGTGTTGTGATTAGTCCCATTAGACGTTAATAAAAATATGAGCTGAAGAGATGATTATGGGAATTCTTGAGCTGTTACAGAGCTGTGAAACCAGTCAGGTTTTTTTAAGTTTGCTATAAAACACTGTGAAGACCATATATAAACCTAAGATGAACCTCAAAATCTGTAAATTAAGAGGAAAGGAAAAACCTGTCACTCACAGAAACCACTAGGATCCTTTCTATTTCCAGTAATGGAAGTTGCATTTGGTCTGAAATGTAGTTATATCAAATGAGTTATGAGTAGAAAGAGCATGTCATCCAAATTTCACAAAACATTATTTTCCCAGCACCAGAGTTAAGAATTAATATTGCTACCAAATAAAGTCCTACTAAATACTGGTAAGTATATTCCATAACTGCTTTATCAGAATGGATTTTTTTTCAATTCACTCATCTGAAACATACAGAAGAGGATATATCATGAAATAGTTACTACACAAAAATGAACTGCTCTCAAAATCAATTGAATTATTCCTAGTAATCTTCTACAGCTTAAAATAATTTTACTGTGGAACCTAAGACTCCCATTAGGAAGCATGCAGGCACAGCTAATATTCGGAAGAAAACTAGTAAATTTATGTAACTGACAATCTATTTACAAGATAATGTCTTTTACCAGTAACTTTGGGTTTGCTACTAAAGGATTTGTTCACCTTACTTGGCTGTTACCCAGGACAAACCAGTGATTTGGGGCATAATACATATATGAAACATGTTAAATAGTTTATTTATACCACTATGTTTGCAACTGTGCACCTACCCAGTTGCATATGAAGTATCAGTCTCAACAAGACTACTTGAGTCTTGTTCTTGAAATGTTTTGCACTACAACAGTAAGCAGAAGCAACTCTCAGATTCCAACTGTTGAAATGTCAAAAGCTATCTTATTTCTTCACTTCTTGACTTATGTGAAGCAAAATATAATTGCTGATACATACTTAGATTTGTTACCTAACCCTGACTGGCAAAACCCTGCCACACCCTCTCAGTTTGGTTTCAACTATAAAGCCAGAAGCATCACAAGGACCACCACTGAAAACTCCAAATTGTAGAGGACCGAGAACACAGAGTGTGAAGAGCTCAGAACATTCTTTCTATGCTGAAACACTTCACTGCCATCTATTTTGAAGTAGGTTCCAAACATTTTTTCATTTATTTGTAAATATTTGCACATGGCATGTTTCCCTTGACTGCCTGTGAGAACAACACAGAGAACAGAGCCAAAAAATTATTTGGTATCTACTCTTACTGTCTCTGCAAGGTCTGTTGGCATACGGCAAAACAGGGTAAGACTGATTGAAAGAGACTGGCTGTTACCTTTTGCTATTTTTTTCCCTTCACCATTAATAGTGAAATTTGATTATTTCTCTGAAAATTCCTCAAGGAATGGAAGTTATGTGTAGCGTAACTAAAGTTCTGAGCTTGCCTCTCTGCCTTTCAAAAATAACCACTAGTTAAGGGCTTTTAGTCTTCCAGGACCCCTTTCTCCCCAACTATATGTTTATGTCTATGGCTGAGGTTTTATCTGCCCACACTTTAGGAGCAGTAGTCAGGAGGAAGCACAGAAGGCCCAATCAATTGCAAACTTCTAAGTTATCCAGGTGTTATCTAACCTCTATCTTCCCTACACAATGTTGAGCACTTATCCATTCATCTCTATTATCAACGATTTTATCCAAATGACTGTATTTACTTTATGCAATATTTGATGTAAATATTTTTCCCACATTGTCTGTCAATCACTTTCCTTGCCCAAATAATACAATTTTTTTTATCTTCCACTTATTACCACTTTTGTAGAATGACTTCCTGTAACTAGGGATAAAACATTCTAGCTACATCTCCTCTGGAAATATATGGCCATCTGGCTAATAAATATACTCAAATTGCACATCACATCTCCTAATAATATATCTTTCAAACACTGAATTCTCTATGCCATCCTATAATTCTGAGAGAGTTCTCTGGGAAGCCACTATAGATCTAAGCTCCCCACTCTTACACCATGCTCACATTTCATTAACAGACAATGCAGTATGTTTTCTTTGTAGCATGAGGCCTTGAAAGTGGATTTCTTCTGCTTTTCTGAATGTTTCTGTTCACCAAATAATTTGTGTATGTCCCACACCTCTGGAAGGCTAAATTGGATGGGGCTTTGAACAACCTGATGTAGTGAGTGGCATTCATGACCATGGCAGGTGGTTTGGAACAAGATGATCTTTAGGGTTCCTTCCAACTCAAGCCGTCCTATGGTTGTATGATAATGCAAAAGTACATCTATGAAAATTGTTGCCTTTGAACATTTTCCTCTTCAGTGCAGCAACACAGAAAGAAAACTAAACCTAAATGAAAATTGAATGGAAAACTTCTGAATTCAGTAGAGACCAGCTGAGCCAAATGAGCTTCAGTACCTTCTTTTTTCCTGGTTTTATACTAAATAAGGATCTTACCTGTTTAAAACTTCCCCTATATAACATTCAGAAATATACTGCATCAGATAACTTTTCACCAGGTCTTGCTAAACAGAAGGCTGAAGACCTGTAAATACTAAAGAAAAAACCTCATGCTTAACTCTTTAAACCACAGAGGATCACTTGGTCAGTATACAAAAAAAGAAAAGAAAACAAACCGTGGTGACATGGGCTCCCCCTCGTGGTTTTTGTTATGGAAGATTTTAATTTTCTACACAAACCCCTTAAATTTACTAGGAGTAGTAACAGACAGGCAAGGCAATGCTTTGAAAGGAAATGTGTTCTGTGTAAAAACATTTTTCTAAGTCATCCGTAAATGATCAAAATCAAAGAGTTCTTGATTCATCATTTTTAGGATGGATAGTTAATTAAACATACTGACAGATGATGCCACTAGACATCTGCATCCTGTTAAAGGCAACCAAAATTAATTGTGCTTATGGTTGCATTTGCTAGAGTGATAATGGACTTTTGAAATCACATGTCCAAGACTTCATGCAGGTTCTTCATCGCACTTTCTCTTGCACTAGTACGAAGTTTTGTCAATCCCCTTCCCTAATTCTTTCCCTAACATTTTTGAATATTCTTCAAATTAGGAGACAGGTTTTATTAGCATTAAAGTTGATGTGTTTTCATTAATTTTTTTGGAACTGAATCTCCTCACATTTATAATACTATGAATCAGGAACACTCTCAGTTTGCTATAAAAAAGGTGCAAGTAAGAGAAAAATTGGCCAGTGGTTAGCCTCATGCATCCAAGTTAATTGCTCTTTGCACCAGATGCAAAACCAAGACAAGAATTCTGTACCTTAAGAGAAGTACTGCAAAGTTAGTTAGTCTCCATTTTAATCTGAAAACTTAATTTATGATACAAATACAGGGAGATGTTGCTCTTTCAGTTCTGTAAAACAGAATTTTAATAAACTAACAGGTCCTTAGATGACTTAGGTTAAGAAATTCCCAGTAATTAATGAAAATCGGTATATCTGATCTAGCTCTTGGCCTACAATTGCAAGACCTAAGCCACTGATTTCTCTGACTTCTAACTTCTCCAATGACAGTTTGGATTTTTTGCAATCTTACTGCATATGAAAATTGCTCTAATTTCCCAAAATTTATTTCATTCCACTTAAAGGGAGGAATTTCTGATATGTCAAAACTAACAATACTAATATTAGCAAGCAATGCTACTCCTATGAAAATTCAGTATTAAATGTGCAGTTTTCTCCACATTCTTATTTACAGAATGCAACAATATATATTCTATGAGAGGGAAAAAAACCCAAAAATGAAGCTTGATATCCCCAGATAAGACCAGACAAAAAGTTCATTCTTTAATATCTGTGTCTGTAATGGATAAAAATTAAGCCTGAGGATTCTGAGTAGACTTCAAATTATTAGTTATACAACACTTTTTTGTAATGACCACTAAATCATAAGATTTGTTAATACTATAGAAGTAATTGACTAAAGCAAAATTGTTACACAAAACAGCAAATAGCTCTATTTTAATCACAGTAGAATACAAATTAATTAATTACTAGATTGCAAACTAGTGGTTGCTTAAAGATCAGTTATTGTAACACACTTATTCATTATGGAAATACAGAACACAGTTCCCACAAGTAATTTTCTGTTTCAAAGGCTAAAGTTCCCACTGCAAAAAGCTGTAGGAAAAACTACTGGGAAGAAGAATGTTCTGAGAACACTGAACTGTGAGCTCTTCAACTAAAATTTGAAGTTATGACAAATACTGTGTTTGGCAGAACTCCTTAATTCTGGTAATCTTTGTCTAAACAACATAGAACTGCATTTAGAAACAACAATTAGAAAAAAAATAATTTAATTAATGTTAAAAAGAAGAAAATAGATGGTAATACAAATGAAATTATAAAGTGTAGGAAAAGGATTAGAGAACCTAAAGATTTCTGAAATAAATATATAGTCAGATGTAAGGACAGCAAAAATAACCTGTGTCATATAAATTTGGAACAAAGGAAATCATGCAAATGATATAATCTCACTTCCAGAAGTGATGAAAAACTATTAATACTGCTTGAAAGGAAGGCCTGCGAGTCCTCTGGGTGAGTCAAAGCCAGCAGTTTCCCAAAAGAAGGCCAACAGTTGTCTGGGCTGCATTACGAAGGTATCACCAGCAGATTGAGTGAGGTGGTCCTCCCTCTCTACTCAGCACTGGTGAGACACACCGGGAAAGCTCCATCTCTGGGCTCCCCGGTACAAGACAGACATGGTCATATGGGACTACACTAGCAAACTGCTATGAAGGAGACTGATATTCCATGATTAGAGGACTTAAGCATCTGTCACAGAAGGAAAGGCTGACAGAGCAGGGAGAAGAGAAGTTTTAGTGTGCATAATTACCTGTTGGGAAGTTACAATGAAGACAGAGTCAAACTTCTCTCAGTGGTATCCAGTGGCAGGACAAGAGGCAATGAGCACAAACTGAAATGCAAGAATTTACATTTAAATACAGGAGAAACTTCTTGACTCTAAGAATTACTGAACGCTAGAGCATGTTGCGCATGCAGGCTGTGAAGTCTCCCTGTGGAGTCTCCATCCTTGGAGACATTCAACACCCAACTGGAGACAACACTAAGCAACCTGCCCTAGCTGGCCGTCTTCAGGCTGGGGTGTTGGACTAGCCAATACTTAGAGATCCCTCCTACTTTAGCCAATCTATGATTCTGTGAAACAGAGAAATCCAAGGCTATTGATAGGCTATGCCAATTATCAAATCACTTTCTAAAAACTGGGTCATCTCTTCATTTAAAGTCCAGTCTCAATGAATATAGCTCAAAGTCTTTTACAAATCCACCTGTTTAATGGAAGTCTTGCTAAGGCAGGATAGAAGATCAGTTGCAGCAAAAGCAACCTGGCTTACCTTAAATGTCCAAGTGTTTCCAGCAGGATATTAATCCTTATGGTAAATTTTCAGATATTGTCCCTTGCGCAAAGTCCTTGTGAGCACATCTACAGCAAGGAATGCAACGCCATGTTAGAGAAAGAGCTGATCTACTTATTAATGAACTGGAACACCACATTGCCATGCAACAATATTAACTTATGTACCAAAAAGCTGTATAATTGCATCACCACAATGCCACATCCAGGCTAATTAGCTCTGCCAATCAAACTAATTAGCACAGGGCAGAGCCATGCTGAAGTGGCTATACCAATTCTAGATTCTGAACTACTAATCAAAGCTCTACTAGACAGTGAAGACTGTGTGAAAAATTCTCTTAATTCTGTCCATTCTGTAAGTATGTGTAAAACTTTTAGGAAAAACCTTTTTCTCACTTTTCAAAACAGATGTTTTTAGCACATTTGAAGTTACTGCAAAAATTAATTCATGGATTTAAAAAATGTCCCTTGCTGTACACTGGTTACTCTGCAAGATAATTAGGTGCTACAGCAGATTCATGTAAGTTTATTTCTCTTAGGAGGTCAATCTGTAGAAAGACATAGATTACATAGATGAAATTTTGTTTCTTCACACAGTATGTTCACAGAGCTCTGTTTCCTTCAACACAAGTGGCATAAAAGCACCACTCGCCTTTCTGGTTCTATACTATCAATTTCTTTGAAGTATTACCTGTAATTTTTATCAGCATTTAAAAAAAAACACAAACAAAACTAAACAAACAAAAAAAAAAACCAAAACAAAAAAAAAAACCAAAACAAAAAAAAAAACCAAAACAAAAAAAAAAACCAAAACAAAAAAAAAAACCAAAAAAACCCAACCAACAAACAAACAAAACCCCACGAATTTCTGTTGTTTGATATGGTTTTGTATTTATTTCAAAATCTTCTGATAAAGTCTGAGCTACCTTGTGCTTGCTCAAAACTGAAGGTGCATTAGCAATTTCCTGTAGGATGTGAGACTTACATAAAGAACAGTTCAGCATTGGTCATGCTCTGCTTATTTCACAGAAAATGATCATGTTGCTCAGGTGGATCATGTTTACTTCATCTAGTTCCAAATAAGTAATGTCTTTGATGTCAGCTAATTAGTTCTACACTGTTTGAGCCTGTTTAACGACATTTTTGTGTCTGGAAGCATTTCTGTGTAACATAGGAAGCATAATAAAACCTTCAAGAAAACTCATCTAAGCAAAAAGAAACCTTTTAAGAAAACTCATCTAAAATACACTTCTCAGGTCATACTTGAGAGCGGATTTCACATTCTGAATTCACACTTTCAATTGCCTCCTCAACATGGTCTTGATCTGACAATGGTTACCATCTAGGCAGAGCCCTTCTTGACTTGATAAAACTTTTCTTAATCTTGGTCTTGAAAGGATCTTAATACCCAAGGTTTTACTGTATTTCTTTCCAGCTGTGACTCTTTACTTTGAGCTGCTTATTTGTGAAAGTGCTTTAGCCTTGACTCCAGCTAACTGACTCAGAACAAAATAGCCAAGGCAAACTCTGAGCAGACGCGGCAGTTACTTCTGGCATGTATCTAAATAAAGTAACCAAAAGCCTTGCAATACATGCTCAAATGCTAATGATTTGTTATTGCAAATGTTAAGTTTGACTGTTAGTGCTGGAAAAATTAACCTCAAAGGTTCAACACCTTTTAAGTAACTGGAACTTACTTTACAGAAGGCCCCCTGGAAAGCTCAGATCTTGTCTGTTTGCAGCACATTGCATACTACTGCCCATAGCAACCCCATAAGGAACCACGCCTCCAGGGCAAACTTCCTGCTCCAAGGAGTGGGTGAGGCAAGGCACTAAGACACGCCAACTCAGTTACCTCCCTTCTCTGTTTTAATGTTGTTACTTGGCTGATGATCCCACATCAGGAGCTACTCTATATAAATACCTGAAATACACTTTGAATTAGCTGCTTAATATCAAGAGCAGCAAGAAAAAAATAGGAACCCAAGCATCCTAGACCAATAAAGGATTAAGTGATTGCACTTTACTAAGCTCAATGCACAAGAAGTAGAATCCAAATCTAGGATGCAAAAAATAAGTTATATTTTAGTTTTGAAAGGGAAATTCTAACTGAGACTGCACAGCAATGGTAATTTGTGACAATGTGGTTGGCCGTGGAGGGCAAGAAGGCTTTGCTGCAAACAGGGGTTAAATTGGCTGGGAGCAGGAATGCCAAGGGCAGAAGGGCTCCTCACCAGGGAGTAGTTTCCTTTGGTGATGAGATAAGAAACAAGCCTCAGTATTTTCTTTTGGATTTTCCTGGAATTAGAGAATGCAGGGTGAACCTTGGGGCAACAGAGCTAGGCTGCAGAATGAACCCATGGCCAGGCTGAGGTGCCCCACGCAACTGCTCAGGGGGTTGGTGCTGGTGATGGTGCAAGTATCTATGAGGGATCTGCTTGTGAAGCATCTTTGCAGACTCCATGTAGAACTGTGTCTTGCAGTGAAACTTTGCCCAGTGCATTGTTCATTTAATTTTTTTATTTTCAGCACAAATATGTACTTAATTCTCCTTGAAGGAGAATTACCATAAGTAATGTCCCTAAAAAGTCCCCAAAAGTTATCAAAACTATCTTAAAGAACCTGCAATGGATTCAGGTGGTAGGACTGCTCTGCTAATGTACACCAATCTATCTATATGCTGCATCCCAACTAAAGAAATACAGGATAATGACTGTTACACTATTTCATATGGCTTTTCACATTCTCATTATTGCATAGACAGTCCATTTAGTGCAGCCTGAGCTTATGCTTTAATTTGAAAGCATTCCAGAGTCTGTTCTACTAATGGGAAATATTTGAGGACACTGTTTAAACAACTGGTTGCAGCCATTCATGAGTTACTCATTTTGCCTCTTTTAAGCACCTACAGCTCAGGATTTCATACTGTTACAAAACTATGTTAAGATCCTATTATCATTTATACCCATTTATTCACTATCCTTTGCGTCAAGTATTATTAAATTAATCTAGAACAAAGCTAAAATACTTTGCTTACTTGTTGAAAGCATACCTCATGCATGTCAGGAGGTGTATAAATAGCACACAGAATGTGAATCTGCTGTTTCTCATTATGTGTATTATCTTACTTTGAATGAATCACCTTAGTGTCTTCGTGCCAAAATTCACCCTAGGATTTGACAACAAAACTTAAAGCAATTAGAAGCAGTTACCTCCATTAATTTAAACTGCAGTTCCAAAAAGGAGCAGATTCTATGTTAAATGACTTGGCAAACCTTAGCCATTTCAATTCACTGATTTGATCTCCTTCTTTTTATTCTGTGATGTACATCAGTTCAAACTGTATGTTGTGTATTGATAAGCTAGGGCTTTGTTGGGAGATTATGATAAAATCCCCCAGGCTTTAATCATCTACAGAAACTGCTGGTACTCCAAGACTGAGCCCAGAACACTTTTTTGCTCTCTAGAGCTTGTAACTCAAAGATTAATTTCTTTTCTAATCATTGCCTCTGTGGCACTTACTAATATGTATTTATCCATATATCCATCCATGCGTTTTATTCATTTAAAACTTAGGGTTAGGGTTAGGTACCCCCAGGTACTTAAGAAAAAATCTATAACTTTTCTTAGGACCCATTTTCATCTGTTTCCTTAACAAGAGACAGGACATAATATAGCTGAGCTAAACAAGCCAGCTGTTTTAAACAGTCAAATACGGTTTACTCACTCATATAATATCATTTCCTAAAGACTGGTTGCATGAGATTTCCCTATGCTCAGTCTCCAAATCCTTGCTCACACCAGAAAATTACATTTGTCATTATTACAGACTAGTAGTAATTATATATAAACAACTGGTTGGGAACAGAAATTAGAAGTGTGAGAAATAGAAGTAGATGCATTAGAAGTAGAAAAAGAGTAGATTTCATCATCATAAACTCTAAACTCTGAAGAGCAGGAACAATGGAGAGAGATGCCTCCCACTCCACTCTTCTTGCATGAGGGAGTATTTCAGAACCAGCTGAGAGACTGCCAGTGAACCCAAAGCAGCTGCCTGCACTTATGACTACAGTGGAGCTAAATGATTTAATTATTTCCAGTTCAGCCTGATGAAATAGTGTATATGACTGCTTATGAAACACCCATGATAAGCTAATATAGATTTGTAGTTTTTCCTAAAAAAGCTGGTCTTAGATATATAACACTAGTGGCTGCAATAACCTACAGCAGCTGATTACAGGAGAAGCCAAGGATCTTCACACATTAGTGTACTCAGAATACTAGCTCTGCCATCCTGCCATACATTCCGTTCCAGTAACTGGAAGGGATTTTTTTTTTTTTTAAGATACTCTTTATCCTACTATAAATCTTTCTCTCAATACCACCTTGGTGCTAGCATGCAGATTTTATATAATTGTCTTTGCATAGGCTCCACCTCTGTATTCCCCTACTCTTAATTATGCCAGTTAAGATACTGTTATGAATAAAGTGGAAGTTATCTACAGTAATTGAACATATGCATACAGGAATTTATGAAAATTTTTAAAATACACATATAAAGTACATAATTGTGTTGACAAGGTGGGCTGAACATGATTTCATGTTAGCATGAAATGTTAGGGCAAGATAAAGGCAGGCTGTCCCTTGAAATTCCTTCAGTTCAGAAAAAAAAATTTCATTTGTTAGGGGTTTCCTATCTGGCTAAGGAAGGTCAGCATTGCCTTCATATTTGCGAACTTTATGCATTGTAAGTAGCAGATTACTGACAGCATGGAAATGTACATACAGAAGTATCTACTGTCAATCATAATAGTATGCCTTAATCCATTTTGGAAATTGAGTACATATCCTGTCTTTGGAAGTACTGCATAACTACCCTCACCATGCAAAAGCTGACAGCCTTTCTTATGCAGCTGAACATGTACAGGTGAAAAAACCTTGCTGAGTTTTGAAGTTTTAGTTTATGACATGTACAACAACCAAAGCAGACTAAAGTACAAGAACCAAATGAAAAATCCCCCTGACTTGGGCTTTTCCATGCCTCCCTGATGAGTTTCGTTTACCTATATGTATGTTTACCTGCAGCTGATAGTCTGTGATAGTCAGACCAAATCCTGCACAGAGGCCTCCTGCCTTCCTGTGTCTCCAGCTACTCGTGTGACACACCCGGGCTGGGCCAGGCCTTGCCCCCCGCACGCAGGGATGCTGTATCCGGCTGTCCCTGGCGCTGCCCCTGGCGCTGCCCCTGCTGCCGTCGCCTCTCCAAAGGAACAGCACGCTTGATTGCTGGAACATTTGTTCAGCACTACTGAAATGCAACCCCTGACGTTTGTTTGTACAAGGTGTTTGCTCAGGAATTCACTGTGAGAACGTGACATAAGCCATTAGAGAGCTACCCTACAACAGGTGACCTACAGTTTTGTTTGCTTCTTTAGTCACAGCCTTGAGTTTCTTCTTTTTTTAGAAACCACCTTCCCTATTAACTATTCAGGTCTTTCAGTGCATGCAGGTTTCTTTTGCTTTGTTTCTGTTACCCTTTGGCCTTTGGATAAAAGTTTGCTGATGTTTTTACTTTATTATATTTTACTTAAATTCTTGAGAACAATGAAACAAATGTTCTTTGCTAATGGAAAATCTTTGATTTTCTTTTTTTTTCTTCTTCGGTAATTTAACTGATCTGAACCAACTTGGGTTCACTGAGCAGTCCTAGTCATAACAAAAACTTGTGGCGAAGATCTGAATGCAGATGTCCCCGGTCACAAACCTACAATTCCCCTACATACACATGCGAGTGTCTAGGTGGTCAGAAGGAGGAGACCAGAAAGCCTTTTTCATCACAGAAAACTTTTCCAAGTAACATCTGTCATAAGCAGTATATGGATTAGATCTAACAGGATAGCACATATTGATATGTTCTTCTGTAACAATGAAAGCATTTTTTTCACTCTTGGTATACGCTTATGCATGCATCTAGCTGAGTAATAGCTGTTTGGTTAGGGGAAAAAAATTAGCATAGGCTCAGTAAAAAGCAGTTATCCTTACAGGAAATATCAACAAACTTTTGCAGGGTCAGTATTACCTTGTATTTTACATGGCACACATAATTAAAATATGTATCTCAATGCTACACAAACAATCCCAATCTATCTGGTTGATATTCCAGTTGGTTGTGTGTTGTCAGACGCCTGGAAAAATGGGTAAATGGGAATCTCATTGAGTTCTGCAAAGTGAAGAAAAAGTCCTTTTTCTGGGGAAAAATAACCACATGCACCAGAGCAAGCTGGGAGACAACAGCTGAGGAGAAACTTGACAGAAAAAGACTTAGGGGTTCTGTGGGCAATTGAATACGAGCCATCACCATGCCCTTGCTGCAGAGATGGCCAACAATCACCTGGGCTGCATTAGGAGAAGTGCAACCAGCAGATTGAGTGAGGTGATCATTCCTCTCTACTCAGCACTGGTGAGACACAGCTGGCAAACTGGGTCTAGCTGTGGGCTTCCCAGCGTAAGAGAAACATGGTCGTACTGGACTCACTCCAGGAAATGGCCGCAAAGGACACTGATGCAGAGTGTCTGTCCTTGGAGATATTCAGTACCCAGCTGGAGATTGGCCTTGAGATATCTGCTGTAGTTGGCCCTTCTTTGAGTGGGGCCAGTGCCTGGGGCAGTCTCTGGATGTTTCGTCTATTTCAGTGACTCTGTGATTCTACATTCAGCCAGGGGTGTATTTACTCTCCCAATTTTTCATAAAGTGCTCCAATTTTAACTCTTTATTAAGGTTTATCTCAGCAATGTGAACAATAAACTGCTTAGTTGACATGATCTCATGATATGGGATGACATTACTTTGTATGTTTAAACCAACAAGAAAAGCACAAAGCACAACACTTTGTGAATCATATTCAGCAGGAATATGTAAGCAGTAGAAGAGCATCTTGCCACAAGCATGGAGAATAAAAAAGTATGAATGTGCAAAAGAATGAAGAAAACAAGCTCATATATGACATGTAGAAATAATATACTTTTGAATTTTAAAGGTGAGTATTATGCATTTGGTTTTTCAGAATGAAGTTTTCAGTAACTTTGTGTACCAGACTGCAGAGTTAACTGGAAATAAGGAAAGGTTAATAATCAACATAGACCCACAGGGTCCAAATTCTTTTTGGCAGGAAAGAAACACAAACTGATTACCACCAAACTGTGGGATGCTACACTAGTCTAGATTTGTACTGTGTATTCCTCGGCACATGTGAAATCCAGTCCCACTTTCTACTCTCATAGGAAGACAATTCTATGCTTTCTTTTCCCTAGCTCATATTTGATTATTTAGAAGTGGGATGGAAGATACTAGAGCACCACATTCTGTGAAACTGATTCTGAGAAATGAAATAGGAAGAAATAAAGGGAAGAATATTAAGGAGGTCTGACACATCGTTTCCCCTTTCATTTGAAGAGGTGCATCCCGTGGGGGAGATGGGCTTGGGTGGACGCTTGGTGGGGCACAGGGTTTCCCTCCCCCTGTTTCCTGGTCACAAGTACCCAAATCCAGTCCCCTACTGGCTACTTCAAATGTAGCCCACGGGAGCCCTGTACTTAGGGGGGTGTTCACAGGACTCTCGGGCAGTTTTTTTCTTGGTAGCAGTTCTGGTGGTGGTCCATGCCGGGCTCCAGCCATGTGCAACTGGGGGAATAAAATCTGAAAACATTTATCAAATATCGTCTCCTTGATTCTTCCACAGGCCAAAGCTGCCTCCAGGGATGGTTGCAGGAAAACCCCACTGCAACATTCATTGAAAAGCCATGATGTATTTCTGTTGTTAATTATTATATACAAATAAAAATTGAAATCTCTTTTCATCCTTGCATGATATTCAATAAGGAGAAGTGCACTCGGAGTCACAACCTGATGCAGCACTTTCAGCTGGGGGAGG
>VYZQ01034422.1:9670-25369 GCA_013400655.1 Mystacornis crossleyi | reverse complement strand
AATAACTGTGGACAGTCCCTGGTTTGTGGTACTTGGTGGCACAGCCACTGCTGGGGCTGGGCAGCCCCTGGGACCCCCAGAGCCACATGGGACAGAGCAGCCACCACCAGCAAACTGTGGAGCTGCTGCTGAACTCCCAACCCCCCTTCCAAAGCTGTGTTTGGGCATTTCCTTTGTTCCACAACTCTCCAAGAGCGTTAATTCCCTGAGCCAGTGGGAAATGTAAACAAAGCTTGCGGCGGGTGGGGAGCTCCTGACAAAAACAAGGGCAGAGTTTTCACTGGATCTTCAAACAGCCTCCAAGTTATTTACACAGCAAGACCGGGATAATTGCTGCCCAGCTCCCAGCTGCCTCTGGATTTCAGGTTTTATGGTCATTATGTGTGTTTTAGGCTCCCAGGGCTGTGCCTTGGCTGCAAATCGGGATGGGCCCCTCTCCCACCCCCACCGAGCAGCTCGAGATGCTTTGGTGGGCAGCAGATTTGCCAGTATTTTCCCAATTTCTAAAAAAATCCATGGGATCAGTTGTAAAATTGCAGTATCCTACTGTGCAGGATAACTTAGGAATAAGGACAAGAGGGAAACTTATTTCAGTGGGACTGGTCCTGTAGTGATGGCTGCAGGATTCAGAACATCACTCCACTTTTTGGGGAAGTTTCAGGTAAAAGTGGAGCTCTGCATGCTTGGGGTCAGATTTTCCTTTCTCAGCTATTGACCAAGGGTGTTAAATTAATAAAAAATAAAAATAAAGCTCTCCAGGATGTTTGATCCTGTTCCAGAGCGTTCACCTCACCCACACCTGGCAGCAAAGAGGCAACATGAGGCCCTTGGAAAGATCTTTAGGAAGAGCGGAGTTCCAAAATGTGGGTCTGGATGAGATGTGATGCTGGAAAAGCGTTGGGCTGTTTCTTCTGTAAAGAAAAACTTCAAACTCTTGGGTGGAGGGAAACATTCCTGTACTTTTCCAGGGGATCTGCAGGAAGGTAGCACTCCTGCCTCTGCTGGAGCAGAGCCCGGCCGGAGATGTGCGACACTTCCCGACAGTAGTAGAAATTCTCGTAGGATTAAACCTCTCAGTTGGAGAAGGAGTTGATAAATGAACAGCAAGTGTATTTGGATATGGTATTTATGAAGTTGCTCGATGTTATCTTGAATAAAGAAAACAATTTTAGTAGTGAAGAATAACAGTGAGCAAAAGGACTTTGGTTTGGACAGGCATCTGCTGGAGAAATTATCTGCACAAATAATTAGAGTGTGAGTTCACGCTTTACACCACAACCCTGGCTCAGCAAAAGGCACTTAAAAAACCAAATTCACCTGCAGGACAAATGATGGATGTGAATTTCCAAGGAGATATGAAATTCCTTAGTTAAATTTGAAGGATAAAGTGGCAGAGAGCTGAAAGCTGCTGCTGTAGAGGGGAATTAGAGACCCCATAAACCCCCAGAGGGCAGAGCAAAGAGTTCAAAGCCAGAACTGCAAATTGTTCAGGGAAAAAATATGGAAGAATTGGCTAAAACACTTTTTCAAGGGCCAGCATTGAATATTCTACTCTTGTCTCCAGGCTTCAAAGGTATTGTGCAACTGTAAGTAAAAATCCTCAGGGGAAACAGAGGTTCAGAATATGCAGGAATAATGTGCCCATTCCCAAAGTTTAAAATATTCTACAGGAAAGCTAAATGTGTGTATATATATGTGTGTGTATATATTGCAAAGCATTTTTATTTTACCAGAGGTTTTTTTTTAACTGTTTGCCTCTTTTATTTGAATGAGACAATGGTTATGGCAAAGGAAATGGCAGCTTTTTCTTTCTTTTTTTTGTGCAATAGGAAAGCCTATTTTAAGAAACGTTGCTGAAAATGAAATGGAAACGTTGTAAGTGAAATTTTAATGACTGTTTTCTGTGGCTCGTTTGAAAGTCTCTGTAACAGATTCTTCTTCCCTGCAATAAAATTTTATTTGCACACAGCACCAGAGTGTAATATTTGCTTAATAATAATAATTTATTGTGGTGTGATTAAACACTTAGAGCAGCACAGATGTTGCTGAGATGTTGGAGGAGTTATTTTGCTCCAATCAAACTGACCTTTGCCATAGCTCAACTTCCCTGGATTCAGGGCATCATCTGGAGCTGCTGTTTGGGGATCTGTTGGAGCCAAAACACTTCTGATGGTCTTGGTAGCCCTTGCAGAGGTGGAGCAGCCCAATAAAAAGCAGCTGCAACCCGGCTAAATTGGGATTTACAGACAGAAAATGCTTGGAAGACACTTGGAAGACTTGGATGCACTTGGCAACGGGGATTTTTTTTTTTTTTGGGTCTGTTTTTTTGTGGTCACACATCACAAATCCTGGTTCCTGCACAGAAAACTCTGCTGGGAATGTTTTCTCCTCGGCTTTTCCCAAAGCAGGTGCAGGGGCTGCAGGGGATGTTCGGTTAAAAAGCTCCAGCCCGGAGGGGTGAGGAGGGACCCTCACCAGCTCCAGGTGACAGCCAGGCAAAGTCCCTGCGTGCGCCTTTGCCCTGGGGACTCAGGAAAGTGCCACCCTGGCAGCAAATCCCGGGCAGGTTTTGCTCAGGAATAGGAACCTGGAGAGAAAGCTGTGCGGAGAAACAGGGATTGTTACTGGGATGGGGCAAGTTAGGAATTGCGGCGTTTTTAGGGGCTGTACAGCGTGACAGGAGCTGGGAAGAGGGGACCGAGTGTCACCGTGGTGCAGCGGCATAGAAAACGAAAGTGAACGAGTTGGGTTTTCGCTTGGAACGGGGCTTTTTCCCGCTGCAGTTCCTGGGCCGAGGGTGTCCCCTAGTGCTGAGCCGCTCCCGGAGCCGCCGCCTGCTGCTGCCGAGGTTTCCTCGTTTTATTCAGCCCAGCCCCAGCTCCTCTCCTGTCACGTTGTCCTGTTCCTCTGGTGTTGACCCCCTCGTTCCTCCCCTCCCACCCCTGCCTGCGTTTTATTTCACAGTCTTTGGGTTTCCCTCTCTGCCTTCCTTTCGGTTTTTCCTATTTTTCAGGATGGATGCTGCAGCTGGGAAGGACCCGGCCACGGGAGGACCCGGTGTCCTCCTCCAGCCTTGGACTCCAATTGCACACTCGACTTTGCCTGAAAAATGCTGACTTTCCATAGGATGACTGTCCCGGTATGGAGCTGCAGAGCTTCCACTGCGAGCTGGTGGTGAATACAGCCCCTGAGCATCACCTCCTCGTGACAGTTCGGTTTGGGTGTGTCTGGGAGGGTTAAGCTTTTTCTTTCCAGTACAGCTGTGGGTGAAAAGCTCTGCCAGAAACTGGTTATCCGTATGGGAAGGGAATGGTCCTGCCTGTCTCACACCAAAGGAAAAGGAACTGCCACGCGGGCACAGCTGGGAAGTTCAGAAACTGCCCACGGGACATGCCCACCCTTATTCCATAAATTGCTTTCCCATAAAACTCCTGCAGGATGTGAGAAGCCAACAGCCCTTCAGTTTAACGAGCAATAAAGCTCGAGCATTGGCAGTAAGGAGAGATTTCCTCTCCTTCCTGCTCTGAGCATGCTGCCTCCTGCCCCTCCATCCCTGAGCACGTATTTTGGAGCTGGAGGGGCTCAGTCCATTCCCACTGCCTGGATTCCCTGGGATCTGTGCACTGAGAAGCTCTGGGTCCCTTAGCAGGAGTTAATTCTGAAGCTGAATCCTAATTTAGCTTTTTTTTCCCCATTTCCGCTGTGGTCTGACATTAGGAGAGGGATTTCTCCTGCGTGGCAGCAGAGAGAACATCAGGTCCTTTATCCTTCACCTACACAGGGTACAACCTGATTACCAGGGCAAAAAATTAGGAAGAAAAATGAAGGAAAACCCATTGGATTTTAAAATACCATCAGCACTAAAATGTCTTTGAAACATTCAGTAAGCAAAAAAAAGTCTCAGAAACATTCCTGAAAGCAAACCTGAGGATGAAAAGCCCAGCCTGACATGTGGGGCTACAAATCCCTCTTGGGATCAGCAAGGTTGGGAACTCAACCCTGCTCCTCCCAAACTCTTAATTCCAGCCCTGCGAGCGGCCACACGTACAAACAACTATTTGGAATATTTGCAGACTTCACTGGAGGGGGAAATGTGCCCGTTTTGTTCCTGTCAGTGTGGTTTCTTACGCTTCAGAGGAAACCAGGCGCTACAGGAGCAAAGCAAGGGCCCTTTGTTAGGTCAATAAATACATTCCTGATGGATCTTCACTGGGTTGGGGATAGAAGGAGGTAGCAAAACCCCATGACTTTGATCGTAAATAAAAACTCCAAGTCCAGGATCACTGCTGCAGGTCTCTGCTGGGGGTGGCAAAGACTAAACAGAGTTTGGTTTGTGTTTGGCCTGTTAAAATCCCTTTATTTGTGAGGAGCACGACTCCCTGGGGCTCTGCTTGAGTTTAATTTCAGCAAGGCTGAGGTCACTTGGGTTGTTCAGCCTGGAGAAGAGGAGACTGAGGGGAGACTGCTCAGGAGCTGCAGCTCCTCCTGAGGGGCAGCTCTGATCTCTGCTCCCGGTGACAGGGGCAGGACCCCAGGGAATGGATGGAACTGTGCTAGGGGAAGGTCAGGCTGGATTTTAGGAAAAGGTTCTTCCCCCAGAGGCTGTTGGGCACTGCCCAGGCTTCCCCGGGCATGGGCACGGCCCCAAGGCTGCCAGAGCTCCAGGAGTGTTTGGACAAAGCCCCCAGACACAAGGTGGGATTGCTGGGGTGTCTGTGCAGGGTCAGGAGCTGGACTCTGATCCTTGTGGGTCCCTTCCAGCTCAGGATATTTTATGATTCTAAGGCTCCCTGCAGCCCCATGATCCCCCAGCAACACCTGGAGGGTTCAAGGACAAGAAGCAGAGTGTCACCATGTCCCCTGCTGTGAGAACCTCTCTCCACACAGGACAGGAGGTTCCTGCAGGTGTTTTCTCCAACTGGCCCAGGAGGCTGCAAAGGGCTGAGTCGAAGCTGCTGGGTTTGGGAGCAGTTATTGCAAAAGGCAGCTTGTGGCTGGACTGTTAGAATTGCATCTGCCCAGGATCACAGAGGCTTTATTTCCTTTCTGAGTAACCCTGAGACAGCCCCTTCTCTCTGCCCTGTCCTCCCCACGTTACTCACAGCAGGAAGTTGCTTACGTGAGTGAGGGCTGGAAAATGCTGCACTGCCCTTTCACCACGAATTTTCAAGGAAAATGGAATGAAAAGTTCCTCCAAACTGGCCTTGAGCTGCTGCCTCCTATCAGCAGCATCTCCTCCCACACTCCTCACGTCCTTCGTCACCCCGACTCACTGTGCCAGAGGTTCACAGGACTCCAGAGCTGCTTTGGGTTCCTCCTCACCCTTTCCCAGTGCTCAGGTGGGAAAGGGCAGGGCAGCAGCTTCCCTACAAACCTGGAGCAGCATCCTCACCTGTGGGGAAGGGCTTGTGGTCCCCGGCTCCAGAGGAGAGACTGGAGCAGGGCTGAGACCCCTCGGCGAGGGCAGCCTAGCCCTGGTGCTGAGTTGGCCCAGACCTGTCCCAGAGAAGATTCCTGAGCCATGCACGAGGAATCCCTGGCTGGGCAGGACTGGAGGGGGCTAGAGGCTGAGCTCAGGTGGATTTTCCTCTCGGGAGGCAGTGTGATGACTCCAGTCAGGGTTAATCATATCCTGTGGGAGGAAAAAGAGCCCTCAAGGATGTGAACTAATGAAACAGAGGTGCTGAAGAACGGATGTCAAAGCCCTGGGGGACAGTCGTGCACATCCTCATCTCCTGGGGTAGATCATCCTGGGATCTGTGTGGAGCCTGTTCAGATGCAAACTGTGCCACTCACACCAGCTGACAGTGGAGTTTGCTTCCACTGTAATTAAAACTAAAACTAATCAGTAGAGCCTGAGGTTGTTCTGAGGGTCAGCAAATGTCCCTGGTGCATCTGCCCATAGCAGAGGACACTGGATGCACTGGGCAGTGCTGAGCAGGACCATCCAGAGCCATAGAAAGTGGCACCAATGATTCAACTTAAATTAAATGTCTAATGATGGTAACTCTCTCCCATGGTGGGAATTCTGCAGATGAAACAACCCCAGCAAACATCCAATATTACACTGAGCTTATGTAAACTCAGGCACGGATCTCATCAGCCTCCACAGCTTCCAGCGAGGTGCCCGAGCTCGTGGCCTCCTCCACCAGCCCTGACCCCTCAGCAGAGCTGTGTATTTTGATTTTTCCCTGTTTGTTTCTACTGGATGTTCCTCTGGAACAACCGTGCTCCAACAAAGAGTGCTGGAGGAGGAGGCAGCTCTTACACTTCATACTCAGAGAGGGCACGATTCATGGCTAAAGTGACTCTTGGAAGTTGGGAAAAGTGGAAATGTGGTTTATTAGCCATCAAATCTAGAAAAACAACACAGCCAGAAAAATACTGCCATCCCACGAACCAAGGAGAGTGATAACAAAAAGTTAAAGCTGAAGTTTCAACCCCAAATGTAATTCAGTTACAGGCAAAAGTAGGTAAATGCTTCAGCCCCTGCTTTCCCTGGAAAAATGAAATTTCAACAAAATACCACCTCTTTATCCAAACTACAAGGATTATGTCAGTACAAACTGCAGGGGTTGTAGGGAGAGGGAGGAGATTTGGGGCTGTCTGAGAAAATAGTAAATTGGGGAATATTTTTGTTTCTTTCTGTTTTATGTTAAGGGGCTTTTCCTTAAGTTCATTGCAGCAACACCACAGGAGAACATCACCTTTGCCATCCCAGCTCACATAAACACAGTTTGGGCTCCTTTTGGATGGAGGGATCTATATTTAAGGACTTTTATTGATTGATTTTGCTTGATTTTATAGAGAAATACATAAACAGGAAGACCATGGGCAGCAGTGAAAAGGCAACGCTGAGCAAGACCCTGATGTTGGTGAGGCGTCTTCTGTTCCCTCTCCCAAGTTAAAGGGGTCAGGGCCCCCCAAGGAGGCGCTGACAGCACTTTATCCATCAGAAGGAGGATTTTAAAGCCACGTAACCTTTGAGAAGAGCAGGGATTAACAAACCTCATTGAGTGACACCGTGACAAAAGGCCAGCCCTGCGCATGTCCCACACGCGCTGCCCAAGGACGCTGCTGGCACTGTTTGGGGAGAAAAGATGAAGTAACAGCAAAGAGGGAAGTGAAAAGCATATTGCTTCATTTTTTTAATGAAATGAGAGTCCTGTAGTTCTCTCAAAATGTGTGTTTGTTTTTAGAGACACATCTGGAACAGGCACTGGGGTGACACGCGTCACTGGGGAAGGATTTGGTGGCTCTCTGGGGTGACCAGTCACAGGCGGCCATTCACAGGTACAAATATTCCATGTTTGGAGACTTTCCCCTGGCTCCAGTAGAAATGTTGAGCCTGAATAAGATCAAAGAGGGTCATTCCAAGCTTTTTATTGCACGAGGTGGTTCGAACACGTTGTCTCAGGAGGTGGGAACAGGACAATGCCATTGCTGGCGTTCAGCCCCCTCATCCCTCACCAAGGCAGAGGAACTCCGGGATCAGGGATCCCAAATCCCTTCCTGGCACACAGGAGCTCTCACCCCCCTCTCACAGGTCTAACACAAATCTATCCTCATCCTGTCGTGTTTATCTGACCCATTATCTCACCCCTAACAAACCAGGGCTTCTGAGTACCCTGGGAAGTGGGAAGTGACTTTTTCCCAATGTGTAAGTGAAGCAGAGGGGCAGGGATTGATGCTGGAGCACCAGGCCACTCTCCACCACCTTGTCCAGCTGGAGAGTTCCTCCTGAGCTCACCAGGATGAGCACCAGGGGTGGTGGCCAGGAGCACTGCCCTGCAGAGACAGCTTCAAGGCACATCCCAGGAAACGTCCAGCTCCATACTCCGCTTCCACCTCCCCTTATTCCTTCTGCTTTTCTCACAGGTGATTGGAAAATTCACCTCTGGAGCATCACAGACTATCCTCACATCAATCCCCATGGATAACCCCAGCTGGCAGCTGCTCCACTCCCATTTGCAGCCTCTGGAGCCACCAGCCCCTTCTCCAAAGCTGGGGAATGGCAAAGCCAGTGTTCCTGGAGCAGAGCCTTTGGAAGGGCTCCCCAAACTCCCTGCTCCCAGCAGCCTCCAGCACCAGGCACAGCAGCAGGGAAGGCAGCGAGGAGGATTTTTCATGGCAAGAGAAAATGGGGAAGGTGGGAAGGAGCCAGTTTGCGGCTTTTTTCTGCTTTCTCTCCTAAAGTGTCCTCGATAATTCTACTTGCTGGTTGTCTCCCAGAGATCTGCTCTGCCAGCTGAGAAATGCTCCTTGTGCCACCACCTCACATGGAATATCAGTGCTTGGACCTTCCCTCTGAGGGTGGGAAACCAGATCCATGCCAATCTCAAACTGGAGATGATTAGCCCCAAACAAATAAGAAGATTTCAATAATGGATACAATGTGGAGGTTTCCTGGAGGAGCCAATATTTGAATTCTTCACAGCTGCATCTCTGCCTTTTGCTGGGTGGGTTGGTTTTGTCCTCTTTAGCCTGAAGTGCTCCCAACTGCCTCATGCCATGAGGCTGCTTCTTATTTGCATCTCAGACCTGATTCATGGCTCTGCACTGATATAAAATATGTCAGATATAAAATGCTCGTCGGAGTGGGGGGAGTCCCTTCTGCAGTGCTGAGGACACCAATCCGATGGGAAGGGGATGGTGCTCCAGCTCTAAAGTCCTTGTGGCTGGAAGAGGAGCCCCCAGCACAGAGCAGGGGCCCCCAGGCCTCCATCAAGTGAAAAATAAAAAATAAAACAAAAAAAGGGAATGGAAACAATCATGAGGAATGGGTTTATTGTAGGAGAGAGCAAGTAAAAGAGGTTGTTTGGGGACAGGGAGGAAAATGCCAGATAGGAAAGAAATAGAGCTCTGAAGAGAGACAATGGAGAACTGGAGTGAAACAATTGAAGTCCCATGTGGACGGGGAGCAGGCAGCTCACGGAGCACGGGCGAGCAGCTTTCCCCAAAGGTGCCACAGCCTCCAGCACTCCCAGCCCAGGGATGGACATCAAACCTTCCGTGCACAGGGTTGAGGGAAATTTGGTGCCGATGTGAAGGGAAATGGGTTTTCACTCCCTGAAAGCGAGGCAGGTGGAGTTAAAACAAGGGCAGCAGACAGAAAAATAAGCGAACCTGTAGAAAGGTAGGAAACCTGCTCCCTGTGCCCAGCAGGAAGGAAACAGCCCAAACGAAGGGATGAGCACCACATTACACCTGACACAGGAATACCTCAGGTTGTATCAGTCCTGCACTGCTGAGGGCTCACCTGCAGCTCCCCTGGATGTGCCCTTCAGAACAAGTTAAAGAAGAGATCAGGGTTTCAACAACTGAACTCTCAGCCTTTTGTCTGATAGAAAAAATCAATTCCAAATGTGGAGATTTCAATACAGGCTGTAATTTTGTTACAGTTCAGATTTATTCTGCTTGCTTTCTTTTTTTTTTTTTTTTCTTTCTGTCGTTCCCCTCCTCTCTATTCTCCAGACACTGGCTCTGGTGCCTGTTCTACTCTCCAAAGACCTTTTACAGCTGAATGCCATGCAGGGAAATGAGCCCCCGCCCACCCCAGGGAGCAAAATCTGCTCTTTGGGATTAAAACACAGGATTCAGGTGCTTCTGCAGCATCCTGGAGATGTTCTCTTCATGCAGAGCAGCAGAAAAGCACATCAGAGATGATTTGTTAAACAGCTTCACTCTGATTTATAAGAGCCTTATAAATGAACTTATTTTGGCTTTCTCCTTTCCTCACCAGAGCAAGGATGAGCATCCCCAGCTCTAACGTGTTCAAATGATGGTTGTTTTGATTCCTGAGGCTCCAGTTACTTGGAACTGTGAGCACATTCCCAGGTAAGCAGACCTGACCAGCCCTGGTGTCCCTGTGCCCCGGCCAGTTGGAGAACTGCCCCTGTATCCACCTGGGAGCAACTCTGCTCCTGCTCTGAGCCATCCCACTGCTGGCACAGCGGCTGCATCTCTCGTGCTCTGGGGATGCTGCAACACCAGGGAGCGAGGCAGGATGGGCTCTGTCCCACAGGAGATCCTGTTTTCCCCAGCTGAGTGTTCTGCTCAGGAGCAGAAGCCCCAGCGGGTGCCATGTTGCTTCCCAAGGCCGCTGCTTGGACCTGCCCGTTCCCAGTGCTTTCTTGAGGCACAGAGTTCTTCAGCCTGTTTGGATTTGGGGGTTTTTTTTCTTTGTTTGCTTCTTGGCTTGGGGCAAGAGTTATAGATTTATGGGTAAACACAGCCAGTGTTTGGAACTGGACTGAAATGAGAGGTTTGATTCCTATCAGGGCCTTTGCTGAATAAGTTGAGGAGAAATGGAGCAGAAAGACCTTGCAGAAAGTGGGAAAGATGTGTGGGAGAGACTAGGCAGGTGTTCCACAGCCTTCTCCTCACATGGTGGTGACAGCAGCTCCAGAGTGGGGCTGAGAGAAGTGGGGAACAACTTCCCTACTCCAGGTTTTTACCATTTACAGGTACCCAGTGGCAAGGTGGGAGCTCCAGCCCTCCCTCCTGCATGGAGAGGGATGAGGGTGAGCTCAGCTTTTCCTCCCTGCTCACAGAAAGCTCTTCAGTGGGCCAGGGTTTAATTCCCATTTCCAAACAGCCCCTGTTGTGCTTCCAGCTTCAGGATGGGGCAGAGAGAGGTGTGGGAGCAGCTCAAGGTCAGGACATGCAGTGTTTGCTCATGGGCTCTGCCACATAGCAAGTGAAGGAATCATAAACCAGGTGCTCACCAGCGCTGAACTTCATCCCTCGCCACCTCCAGCAGCCATAAACACCAGCAGTGTTTGTTGTGGGCTGCAGAGGCCTTTTGGGTTGGTTTTTATGGTGACTTTGTGCCAACAGGTTTGTGGATTTGGGGCTGATGTTCAGTGGGATTTTATGGGAGAAGGTCTGTGCCAGGAGTTCCTGGTTTGGAGTGAGGGTTCTTGGGCAGTTCTGGGTCCTGCTTGGAGAAAGAAGCACAGACAGCAAAATGTGGTGTCCACCTGCATCTCCAGCCCCTGCCAGTCCATTTTAGCCTGTCCATACTGCCACCAAGCACCTATATTTTCTTCTTAATACATCCCTTTTTTTGCTGTAAGGCACCACCAGGACTGAAAACCACTGAGAGGGCAGAGAGTCCTGTGCATGTTACTGAACACAGAGGAAAATCTCCAAACTTGGTGTAGTTTCTTTAATTAAAATGACATCAGTTTTAGTGACACAGGACAAAACTGGTCACGGGTGCTGGTACCACCCTGTGCCTCTGCTGGTGTCACCTCTTTGTCTAGTGAGTGTTTAATAACCCTGAATCATTTCTGCTGGTGTTAATTTGCTTCTGTGGTCCAAAAGCAAAGAAATGGCATTTGGATGAGGCTTGGAACAACCTGGGGTAGTGGAAGGTGTCCCTGCCAATGGCAGGGAGTGGAACTGGATGGGTTTTAAGGTCCCTTCCCACCCAAACCATCCCGGGACTCTGCGATTCCGTACAACAGGGACGAGGGCACCTGCAGAGGAGGGGGAGAGGAAAACCCCTCTCCTGAACCCCTCCAGGCTTTCCCCATTGTGCTGTTCTCCAAACGCACAGCCCAGAGTGCTGGTTTGCTCCCTGTGGGGCAGACCCCCCTCTGGAGAAAGCACTCCGGGTGTGGAAGGAGCGGTGCCAGCGCCCACGGGTGGAAAATCTGCTCCAGCATCGCTGTTTGCTGCTGCAGATCCCGGTGCAGCTCCCAGCAAAGTGCTGCTCGAGGGAAGTTGGTTTGCCAGGCTGCCCTCCTGGAGGGCACACGGCAGGAGTTTGTCTGTAGCCAGGGAAAACCAAGGGAATGTGTTCCGAGGCCGCGCTTGCGGCTCCCAGCGAAGGCAGGCGAGGGGAGGCTTTGCTAGACACGAGTTCAAATAACCAGAGTGGTTATTACTGTAGTCCAAGGATGGAAAAACAAACATTTTTATTATGGGCTGGAACTGAAACTCCAGGACAGCTGCTAATCCCCCTGATAAGTGGGGTGTTGGCGTGGAGGGGGTTGTGCACCCAGGTTTTTGTTGTTCAAGCTTCCCAACCCACGTTCAGACTCGGATACGTTGTAATTGCAATATTCCTCTTATCTTTCTTTTCTCCCCTCTCTGTCAAAGGCTTTTGTTTTCCATTTCCTTAATATTTTTCTTTCCCCTTGCCCCTTTATTTTTATTAACTCACCTAGAGCAGTTGAATCAGCAAATTAAAAAAATGAAGTCGCAATTCCAAATTTTCTAGTGGAAGAATGAGCATGTTTTTGGCACTGCCTCTTGCCATTGTTTTGTTAGGACAGACTCTCCTGAATTCCCCTTTTCCATTTCAGAGCCTGCCCTTCCTATATAAGCCCAGATTTCTTCCCATTTGTCCTCTCTTTCCTCCCTCCTGACTCATTTCCACTTCCCATTTCTTTTCTCTTTCCCTTTCCTTTCTCCAAGTCTCCTCTGATCTTATATTCCGCTATTTTTAATTCCTCCCTGCCAGGTCTGGATCCACCCCCAACCCAGCAGCCTCTTCCTCTCCGGACTAAAGGACAGGCTGGGCAAAAATTTCCTCAAAATCCAGCTTATCCCAATCCAGTCGCTGCCTCCGTATGTGGAACCCACTGTCCTAACGCGGTCCTTGTGGGTCCCCAGGAATTTCAAAATAGAGTTAAAGCTGCCCTCAGCCTTGTTCCATGTAATTCCTGACCCATTTAATCAGAGCCTTCCTCCCAGGCAGTTTGGTCACTGTGCTCCTCACGCCAAATATTCCTCCCATGCAGCTTTTCCATCTGGAACGTCCCGCCTCTGCCTCCAGCCTCACCTCCCTTTCCAGTTCCAGTTGTAAAAAACAGCTTTCCTTCACTGTCAGCCTGTGGCAGTCTGGGTGTAGGCAGCAAACATTGGGTCATTTCTTTTCCATGGTGTGGGAATTGTTGTCGCACTTGGAGCAGTTGGAGTTTTAAAGGAGCCCTGGAGCCTGCGGGGTGTGGGTAGGTTTGAGATCTTTCGTCCCGAGGCTTGCTGGAAACGAGCTGCAACTCCAGAAGTTTTTTCACCACTTTGCTGAAACGACCAGTGAGCACCTTGCTAGGATATAAGATCCGTTTTAAATGGAAATTTAAGGGGGAAAATTTGATTTAAGGAAAGGCTGGGGGGAAAAGAAAAGGATTTTTCAGCACCGTGTTGTTACCTACAAAGGAATTCTTGCCCTTATCAAAGCTGGGGGGTCCAGGAGCTTTCAGAGAAAAGAATGCTCAGCATTCCCTCCCAAGGACCTCCTTTATTCTGAATATCAGGCACAGGACACCACCACAGGGAATCACAACCGCCACCAGTCACAACTTGTCAGGTTTAGCTAGCAATGGATAAATACCGAGCCTGGGAAGTCAAAACAGTCCTTGAATCTCTGCTTGCAGCAGCAAAGTTCATTTGGTGCAAAGTGTTCAGATTTCCAAATCCCATCTGGTGGGTGTCTTTCAGGAGATCTCCCAAAAATTAAGCCCAAATACTCCTCTTCAGAATGCAATCCCCAGGGCACTGCAGATTAGGTAGAGCCTGTGGAGTTCTAAGATTCCTGAGATGGAGTGCTGAAGATTCCAGGAATTCTCTCAAAGGTGAAATTATTAACCAACTTTTTGTTCCTAAAGCAGATCTACACTCACTGAGTCCTGTGCTGGTCTGGTCTTCCACCTTTCCTGAGGTGTTCCCAGACTCAAATGGGAGCTGGAATTAAAGAATTCCATGTGGGATCACCAGTGAAATCAAGAGTTTAATATCAGGGACAAAAGCCTAGTGAAACTCAAAACAGAGGAGCAGATTATTTTTCCCCTAAATCCTTGTCTGAAGGTTTCAATCTATTTTATAGGCAAATTTATAGGTTCTTTTCAACCAGAATAAAACATGGGATGTGCTGATCCATATTATTCCACAGGGGAAAGAATCAAGTCAGGAGTCACACGTGTGCAGGAGCACTTGTGGAAGGAGTAGAAAGAAGAGGAAATTTCAGTGCAGAGATTTTTACCAATTATCTTGTTAAGAGAAGAAGGTTTCTCCTGCCTTTTCCACCTGGAATTGACCATGGATTCAGCTACAAAATTTTGCTTTTCAGATGCAACAGATTTTATGTTCTTTCACAGTTTGCTCTAAATTAGCAGGGAATATATTCATCATTTTATGAGCCTATACAAATAAAATTTATGGTAAAATTATTCTGAGAGTCTTTTGGCCTTTATTTAAGGTAGCCTATTAATTGCTTAAAAATTCAGCAGCCACCAGCACTTCTGGCCTTTCTTACCAGGACCTGCTCGTTGAAAAAGATGGATGGGAATTTATTTTAGTCCTGTCTGGCACAGGGTGTTCGTTATGGCAAACAACCCCTTCCACCAATCTCCAGAGAGAAATTCCCTGACATTAAGGGGCAGTTTCTTCTATCCATCATAAAATTTTCTATATCCATTATGAACGCATCTAAGATCAATCCAGGGGTAAACACAAGCCCATTCCTTTTAAAAGGTTAGCCTTTCTATGTCTGTTGTATGGATATATATACACATTTATTATATTGCATATAAATGTCAAGTGTGACCTTTGTCTGCTGTGATCCATGGTTTATGTGGGGCTTGTATAAAAGCACAGCTGTCACATTTATTTTACATCCACACGGAGTTGAATTCCACACAAAATATCCCTGATATCACTGCTTTAAGCAAGCTTGAGGCACATTTTTCAAAACACGTTAATGGAAATATATTGGTGTAAACTGTCTGGTGGAAATCAGGTGAAGAGAGTAAGATTTATTGGTACATTAATTGCCAGGGGGAAAATGGATGTGCCAGAGCGGGTCAGCAGCCCGGGAGGGGTTTTTCAGCTCCTGCCCTTGATCCTCTTTGGAGCAGGTCTCGGGATGCTCTGCAGCTGGACATGGGAATGGAGCCGCCTGTCAGGATACACAGGACCATGGAATAACAGGAATATTGAGGTTGGAAAAGACCCCCAAGACCACAGAGTGCAACCATTCCCCAACACTGCCAAGGCCAGCAGTAACCCATGTCCCCAAGAGCCACATCCACAGAGATCTTAAATCCCTCCAGGGATGGGGACTCCTCCTCCAGGATGGGATCTCTGGGGCGGGTGGGTGCCCTGGACAGTTTTCCATGAAGAAATTTTCCTTAATATCCAACTAAACCTCTCCTGGCACAACCAGTGATGAAACCTCTCGTTCTTCTTCTCTTTGCCCATTCAGTCGGGATCATCCCCTCACTTTCACGCTGTCACCATTAATGCTTTTTGTGTTATGACACAGTTTTAGGGTTCAGGCACGCCCTGTGACCCCCCCCCCCAAATTGGGGGTTGAATGTACAAAGTGGGAAACCCCCCCTCATCCCGGTCCTGGCACGGGGGGGATGGACACTGGAAACCCCGAGGGGGCCGGGACGCGGTCCCATGACACAGGTGGAGCACTGGGGTGACTGGGGGCGGGGTGGGGTGACAAACAGTGCCCGGGGGTGACATTGCCCGGGAGGACAGACAGTGACCAGGGGACAGTGCCCAGGGATGACAGTGCCCGGGGGCGACCGGGCAGTGCCCAAGGGGGACAGACGGTGCCTAAGGGACAGTGCCCGGTGTGACGGGCAGTGCCCGGGGATGGTGAGCAGCGTCCGAGTGGAACAGACAGTGCCCAGACAGGTCACCCGCCCCCAGGTGCCACCACCCCCGGCCTGTCGGGGC